>VMKM01000878.1:0-218037 GCA_008360985.2 Macquaria ambigua
CTCTGGTGAGTATAAGGCTGGTTGTATGTGAAAGAGTGTGCATAGGGCTGCTCGCGTGAGGGGTAGCGCTCATGAGCTAAAGGCTCTGCGCACGATTCACTTCTGTCTGCTCAGGCTGTAGTAAAGTTGCTGCGGTGTAACATGTGAGTTGTGAGTTCAGGAAGATGCTGTTGAGTTAGCTTTGTTGCCTCTCTCTCATGTGGCGGTTCATCTGCTGCAGGGTGTGGGATGCTGTCATCGTGGCGCGGATGACTCACCTGAGTGACATCATCTTGAACTGCTGATGACATGTCCACCTGGTATGATGGTGAACCACATGAAATGGCATCTACTGTGAGCCACTCAGTTTGCTCCTTCACATACTCACATGTCCGCTCTTGGATGGTCTGAGGAGTGAGTGAGCTGCTACGGCTGCGGGGCTCCTCTTCATCCAAGTCTGCTGCTGCTTCCAGTATTTCGGCCTGAGCTAGAGCAGCAGCTGCCTCCTTTTCTAATTGTAGTGCCTCAAGTGTAGCTTCTAATGTGGCTCTCTCTGCTTCTAACCTAACCTTTTGCTTCTTCATTTCCAGTTCTCTCTCAGCAAAGGAAGCACGCGCACGAGCAGCTTCAGCTTTAGCTCGTGCTCTGGCTGCTTCACTACTGGCTGAAGATTTTGATGAGGATGAGCATCTGGAGCTAGCCACAGATGCTTTGTCATTACTGCTGATCTTGTTTTCCATGCTTGTTAATCTTCTGGCTTTTTACTATACTGTCTTCCTTACGTGTTTAATGATGTACAAAGTCAGACAGCAAGCTAAACTCCATCCATTAAGATAATTTTCCGCCATTTATTTCTGTTGTACAGAGTAGATGCAGACGTATTGGCTCTATAATGAATTTGAGTAAAACTGCAAAAGAAATAAAATACACAAATCACAAACTGCATTCCTTACAGAATATTCATCCAATTACTCTATAAGAAATATAGCTGCATAAGATAAATTAACAGTCTTCTTCTGGAATATGACGTTAACTATACTAACAGTGTTTACTAAGTTTGTGCTAACTGCTAGCATAATTTTAATCTAAACAAACGGATTACTCTGAGAACATACACAATCATAACACTTCAGTAACACATCAGTAAGCATCTATGACATGTATGAGTAAAAAACAACTTACAGCCATTGCTCTTGTAAACATTGTAAACAAGGATCGGCGACAACCAAATCAGGAGCTCTAGACACTGCTACGTGTAAACCAAGAGTGAGTGAATTACAGCACTACCGTTACTGACCACAGAGGGGAGCAGTTGCAACTAAAACATAAATGAAACAAAGTCTATTAAAGAGAATACAGAACAGTGTTCATGAGCTGAAAAAGCACAGGCAGTCTGCAGGCGCAGCTCATAGATACTGTGACATCGCCCTTGACCGGTTTCTGGATCAGGTTAAGATATGGTAAGTAGGTTAGTCCCCTGCGTTGTCAGCCTGATCTGTGGGCAAACTAAAAAAAAAACGGGGTTTTACCCACTATAGTAATCAGAAAGGTCCATTAGATCCTGCATGTCCTCTAAGAAGCCACACCCATTCTCAGATTAGACCAGTGAGCCGAGCGCTAAACGGACAGCCTACAAGAGATGTCAAACAGCAACTTTCACACGTCTTAAAATACACGGAGCAGACTCCACAGTGCTGAGTGAGCATATCTCAAAGCTCTCTAGCTGTCAGTGTCCATCCTTGTCTCTGTCTCGGAGTCTCTGCTCTGTACTGTACTTTCTCTGCTCAGCCTGATGGGAAACGCCACCAGTTTAGCCTCTATATATCTACTTGACAGACTCAAGGCTACTCTCCCTCTCTTTCTGACTCACACACCCTCCACCCCCCTCCTCCCATCTCTAATCCTCCTCTCCCTCCTGAGTGCAGCTTGTGTGAGACTGCTGTTCAGGTCTATCAACGCTGGGACAGAGTCTTGATAGTGCTGCACCCCAGATAGACCCGCCAAGGCTGTCACAACTCCGGACTTACACCTGAACAGACACACACACACACACACATACATAAACTGATTGACTTATCCTGCCCGAGCAACTTCACATCCTCTCCAGAGTAACTTCATACACGGGTATTGACATCCTCGGGGCTGCTTCCTCGCCCGTTTTAGTAATTGAATTGTTTGATCTTGAAGGGGATCTGAGTAAACAAAGAGTCTGCAAGAAAAAAGAGCGTCTCGCCTCCTCCTGGTGCTCCGGAGCCTCTGGGGTCTTTGAAGTGCGTCCCAGGCCTCGACACAGGACAGCAGCCACAAAGGAGGGGTGTGTGTGTGTGTGTGTGTGTGTGTGTGTGTAAAAAAGAGACTGAAGCAATGAGAGGAAAGAAGTGAGACCTGGTCAGGGAGAGGAAGCTGGAGAGGATGCATGAAATGAGGACAAATAAAAGAGATGACTCCATGAATGATGCACAGCTTTCTCTCTTCATTATACTCTTCCGGGCAATTTGATTATGCAGGTAAACATACGAGGCTGTATAAGTGAGAGATGAAATGGGATAGAGAGAGGGAGGGAGCGGGGAGAAGAGGAGGGGGAGCGGGTGTGTTGTTTTCTGTATGAAAATGGATTGGATTGCTTGGTAAGAGGAGAAGAGAAGAATGTTTCTGGTGTCTGAGTGTGTGTGTGTGTGTGTGTGCGTGCGGGATAGAGGGAGGGGAAGGCTGAATAAAAAATCGAGAGATGAAAATGTGAGAGGCTCAGCGGGAGGCTTTGTGCACTAAAAAGTTGACAGTAGTTTTGAAATACCACTACTCTCATTGTCGCCGCTGTCAGCATGTTTATACTTCACCACCTTGGCCTCATTCAAACGGAAATGAAAGGGCTTTTGTGTCTCTGATAAAGGGCAGCCTCTCCTGACTCTCCAGCCTCCCTCTGCCAGCCGCCAGTGGCTGCAGTGACTCAGGTTTGATGTTGTGTCGAAGTAAAGGGGCAGGACTCGTGAATAAAGAGCTAAACTGTGCCAGGCTGTCTGTCTCCAGCTCTTCGGCTTCTGTCATTGTCATAGTTTGTGAGAACAGACATATGTCATGCCCTGAAAGTTGATATATCAAGTAGTATGCGTGTTAGAGAGCTGAGAAGCATGTGTGTTGTATTGTATCGCTCTCCTCTCCTACCTCGCATGTCTGTTGTCAGCTGTGGGCGATGTGTCTTTTGTGGCTCTCGGTAATAAAGCCATTAATCACGTTCGCTGTTTGCCACAAACATGCCACACTGCATTCGCTGCAAGATGTCTCACTCTGTCTGTCCCAGGATGCAACAGTAGATGCAGCTCACTGGAGTGGAATGGGAAACGTCCCAGCCGGGTGTTGGGTGGGTGTGTGTGTGTGTGTGTGTGTGTGTGTGCGCTTACTGAATATGTTGTGTGACCATATATGTACAGTATGTGAGATGATATTGATGGCCCTTTAAGAGAAAAGCTCTTAAAATCCTGACCACACTGGTGCTGAAATGATTACTCCTTTAACTGATTTTTTAGATAGACAACAGATTAATTAGTGACCATTTGGATCACCAAAAATGCCAAACATTCATTCATTCATTTGCTGCTTTTCTCAATTTTGTCATTTTAAATGAAATATCTCTGAGTTTTGGACTGTTGGTTGGACAAAAAAAAGTAATTTGTAGGATCACCTTGAGCTCTGGGAAATTGCATTTTTCACGATTTTCTGACTTTGATGTTTTTATTTTAATTTTTTTATTTTTGCCTTTATTCAATAGTTGACGGTGGATACAGGGCAGGAAATGTGGGGAGAGAGAGCAACTAAGGTCCTCAGTCTGAATCAAACAGGATGTTGCAATTACATTGTATGTGTCTGGTCCACGAAGACGCCGCATTTGATAACATTTTAAGGAATTAAATGGTTAATAAAATAAACTAAAACTACCAACTATCACATTTGAGAAGATTTTTCTTATCAGTCTTTGTGGTCAACATTTGTCTCTCATCTATATAGAAATTTGAGGACACACATGTACACACTCGTATTTTAGCTCTTATAGGTGCAGCCTATTCCGTCAGCAGCACATGTTGAAGTCAGGTGCTTCGCAGTATGCTGCGTCACACTTGAGTCCCCACACTAACTAATGTGCTCTTACGTAGCCATCAATCCCCTTTAGCTGATGTCAGCTGGTTTTCCACAGCCCCATGGTCATACATAAGCAATGAGAGATCGTCGATCATCTCACATTATGGTCCATTGAGGAGATGGCTGATGGTGACAAGAATGTAGATGTAGTAGTTTCCCATCATAAGCTTTCCTTGGCAGCTGCTGAACCAGCCTCCAAGATGTGAGCTCAGTCCCTCTGAAGCCGATAGGAGAGACATTGTTTCAGGTTGCTGGACCACTGTGACTGTTTAAATGTTGGCTCAATTCTATTTCAAAATCAGTCGCTGGTGCTGGCCACCTCTTCCATTCAAGTTGAGCAGCCGTTTTAGGCAACAAACAACAACTTTAGGCAGCTATGGTCTTTGATTTTATCAGTGAGTTGTAAAAGCCACACATGATAAATAGAGTTGTGTCAGCGGAAAGATAACTTTATACCAAAGGTAATAAACTTTCTAAATGTAAAGCCTGCCCTTGCAAAGGCCAAAGTAATAGAAATGTAAAAGCATTCGAGTATCTCATTTATCTTTGTTCCATTCACTTATGCATGTGCACAGCATTGATTTAGGAGTGCTGTCGTTGCAGAATTTCTATGCATACCTTAATGAAACGCTCTTATTCCTGCTCTTTCCTCCTCTCGTCTTTTTCCCCGTTATATTGCCCTCGTCACTATTGCTCTTCTGTTTCCATCTTCACATACTGTAAGCACTCTCTCACCTTTCAGCACTACACACACACACACATACACTTCTTCACTCTTATTCTGCTTCTTTATTCAATCATCTCTTCAGGCTCCTCTGTCTGCTTTCTTTCCTTTAAATCCTCCCACACTTTTGTTTGCCAATCTTCTCTTCCCTTCCTGTTTCCTCTCTCCTCTACCTGTCACATCTACTCAATTTAGTTAATCCAGACTGTAAACAATACTGATGACAAGTACTGAGTACAAGTTAAATTGTTTCTCTGTATGTGCTTTATTGTCTCCCCTCTCCAGAATTGGACTTTCGCTACTTCTGGAAGTGGAGCGCCTTCGAGGACTACCTGCTCTTTTGCTTCGGCTTCACCGTGCTGTGTGCAGTGGTCACCCTGCTGCTGCTGGACTCTGCTGTGTTTGTGGAGACGCTGGGCTCCCTGGCCGTGATGTTTGAGGCCATGCTGGGTCTCCCGCAGCTCCTGCAAAACTTCCACAACTGCTCCACCAAAGGCATGAGGTACAGCGCGCTTTGAGGTCAAGCAGAGCTTTGCAGAAAGCTCCTAACTCGCTGCACTCACACTGGCATACAGTAGCACACTCCCACAGGACTTCAACAGTGCTCACTAACACCACATGGAAAGTACTCTCATTAACTTAAATGTTCATGGAGTGCAAGTAATTTATATTCTCGTGAACAAAATATGCTAATAAGGTAATTTATACAGTCCCTCCTTTCAGCCTCATGTTTAAACTGCACTAATGGCAGAAAACTAAGTAGAAACAAAACAGAAAAAGTTGTAAAATAACACCTTATCTGCCCTTTAAAATCAGTTAAAAGAATCAACATATCCCCTCCAAGAAATGTTCTCAATAGGATTATTACATGCCACATTTTAAGGTATTTCCTGAGGTTTAGACTGTACCCACGTTAAATTCAAGGTCACCTTGAATGGAGAGAGGGAGTAGAGGGTGAAGGGGGGGGGGCAAACAAAAGGCTTATCTTGCATTATGAATGTTTTTCTTGTTAAGGTTATGTCAGCGTGTGCAAAGGTCAATGTGTATAGTGATTAGCCTCTCAGGTAGAGGACTACGAGATCAATTACGCCCCTAATGGCACAGAACCTCATACTAATTATGATCATTATTTCGTCATTATGTCTCTTGTCTGTCATCAGTGCAAAAAACACACATACAGTGTGCGTGTGTGTGTGTGTGTGTGTGTGCGCACGTGTGTGTGTGTGTGTGTGCGTGTACACGTGTGTGTAGTGTAGTGCATGCTTTGCTGGTCACTCATCTCTGACAAAAAACCCAGTAGAGACAAAACAAAATATTTAACTTTTTCTTTCCAGGTCACAGCTACTGTCATTTGTTTTCAGTGGATATTCAGGAAGTATAGAAGTCAGAAGTGAGACATGAGTTAACATTCAATTCAATTCAGTTTTATTTATATAGCGCCATATCATAACAAAGTTATCTCAGGGCACTTTTTCTAGTAGAGCAAGTCTAGACCGACTTTTTATATTTACAGAGACCCAACATTTCCTACCATGAGCAAGCACTATGCGACAGTGGCAAGGAAAAACTCCCTAACATGCATACCAGGGGAATGTGACGATGATCCCAAAATTAGGATGTTGCAGTTACGTCAGATGGAATTAGCAGCTCTCCCTGGGTTTGGGAGTGATTTTGTTTTCTATATCTTAACTCTAAATTCCTTCTTACACGAATGCACAATGACAAAAAAGAAAAAGAAAAAAAGAGTAGCAGCAAATCCTAACAACTGAGAAACATTGTTGCTTGAACAAGACTAACAGTCTACAGCCATTCTAGCTCTGTGAGGCTGTACTTTGAGCTAAATGCATGTTAACATGCTGATGCTTTGCAGGTATAATGTTTACCATGTTAATTGTAGTTAGCGTGTTAGCATGCTAACATTTGCTAATTAGCGCAAAACACATACAATTTACAGTTTGTCTTTTGCAGATACATTACTCACTTACCCTCCTACCCTTCCACCTTGTTAATCCCTCTATTTTTGTGTTGTTGTTCTGTCCTAGTTAGCTAAATTATATTTGTTTTTTGTTAACTCCCCAAAGCATAAGAATATCATAGAAACAATTTACACTTGGGGAAAAAAGAGGAGGTGAGATTGGCCTTGATTAATGCAGGTGGTATGCATATTCTTCCCTTGAGAGACAATCCTTTTCACTGCAAACAAGTGAGAGAGGTGTCATGTACTGTATATATTCTCCACATACTGCAGTCTTTGCTGTATATCCACAATTCGTCTTCAATTCAGTCTCAGTGTTTTCTCTGGATTAACTGCCACTCTGCTGTCACAATAGCTTTTATACTGAAACACACACAGAGGAAAATTCAGTCAAGCCTGCACATATTTTGCCTCACATGTATCCATAAACACAAGAAATAAGCTCTGAATGTACTTAGGTTTCGAAGTCTTCAAGTAATACAATACTGTACTTAAAGATGCTGCAGCACAGTTGATTTACTGTCTGAAAGGCAAGACGTTCTTTCTCGGTAATATGCCCCATTTCACATAAAGTGTCCCCAGGGTATACATCTGGGCTTGCACTTCCTGTGAGTACCTATTCAACTCAGAGCGCACATCACGCCAAAGATTAAATACGCAATAACACTACATTAGGTCTCTGAGATGACTGATGAATAAGTTAGGAACATCAATTCTCTAAACTCAGATCTATGGCCAAGTCCCTGCATACTCAGTAATGTGATAATATAATATGAGCCACCAAAAACAACACAGTTGTTGGGAAACACTTCACAATACGAAATGACTCTTTCCAGAAAATACTGTAATTTCAACATGAATATTTTCTAACCTCTCTATCGATCTCCGTGGCCTAATTGGACAAATGACCCTGCTGGGCTGAAACAGCCCATTCAGCACTTCTGTCTTTGTGTGTATAACATGTTTCAGATCTTTTGACCTTCGTCACGTGTACTTAAAGATTCTCCCATTAGTTCAGTTAAGCTTGAACAAACTGCTTTCCAGATATGTAGTAGTCTGCACTTCCCATGCAAAACAGCTACTTGTTGTTCAGTCAGATCCCCCTGAGTCCTATTACTGAGGTGCGATGATGTGTGCATGGATCCATTTCATCAAGGACTGCTCACCTTTTCCAGGTGGCCCCAAATGATGGCCTTCAAACAGATGCATGTTGTGGAAAAGCAGAAAGAGAGCGAGAGAGAGAGAGAGAGGCACATTCAACCGCACTCAGCGTAATTATGCTTCCTGGTCACTATTGACACTATTCACACTCATACCACTACTCCTGGGAAACCGAGGAAAGGACAGAGTGGTGATGGAAAATACAATAAAAGAGACAGTGAGGCTGTGAGGCCAGGAGCAAGACTGGATGAGGTGTAGAAAACACAGGAGGTTGTGATAGAAAGGGAAATATAGGGGTAGTGTAGATTGCAGAAATGAGAGAAGTCACATCTGAAAGTGAGCCCCCTTTATTTCTAGCCTCATTTCTTAACTAGTTACTTCAGGGTGCTTTCACACCTGATCTGTTTGGTGCGGTTCAAACAAGCTCTGGCAGGTTTGCACATTTGGTTTGGTTCGTTTAGATGGTGTAAACTCTGTCGTTCCAACTCTGGTGCAGACCAAACAACCGGACTGTGCCCGCCTGAAAAGGTGGGTCTCAATTCTTTTCCAAACAAACTCTGGTGTTCGTTTTGTGGTGTGAAACCAAACCAGACCAATCAGATGAGATATGTTATATTCAGCATGAATTCAAAAGCTAAAGTACCATTATATTTCCTTAATCCATGCACTGATTGTGGGAACTGTCAAGGAAACGATCTCCTAAGCAATCTATATAACAATCTATATGATTATGCTAGATCATTTAGTAACCATGGTAACATGCGAGTCAGTACAGCGCAGTTATTTTCCCTGATACATCAAGTGAAAAAAGGTTCAAACAAAGGTGCGTTGAGCTTGTGTCCTCTGTGTATTTTGGCAGTTCCTCATAAAAAATAAGTGAAACATAGCAACCATATAGCAGCAGTCCTCCTGTAATAGTACAAGTACACCTCCTTTTTGTCCTGTTTATACATTAGTGTTTATACTGTCATTAGTTCTGGCTTTTAAGGGTTAGACGTGGGCCTGTGACCGTAAAGTTGCCGGTTCGATCCCCGGACTGGCAGGATAAATAACCTCATTACCATAACTGAGGTGCCCTTGAGCAAAGGCCCCAAACCCCAACTGCTCAGTAGCCATCAGATCAGACTGTGGGTGTCCTGAGCAGCTTCCAGGTGTGAATGTGTGTAATTGTGTAACAGTGAAACTTCACTGAATAAATAAAAGGATAAAAAAAATTGATAAAACTCATAGTCAGTCATCTTTGTGAGCTCTTTCTGACCACCAGAAGATAAAAACATAGGCGCGGTAAAGTGCCGCATGAGTTGCTGTCATTCTACGGAGTAAACTTGAGTTTGATTTTCCCCCGTGTTCGTGTAGCACTGATCATGCAGGATGACTGTCACCAACATAAAACACATCAGAGCTTTTTTGGTGTGAGTGAGCCAAACTGCAGGTGTGAAAGCAGCCTATTGCATGAATTTACTATATTGCACATTTAGCCCTCCAGCTTATTTCCGTGACTTCATAGTATTTCAAAAACTGTTACATGCCGTTCAGTCAAAGAATAAAGCTGTTTGTAGCTATTCATTAAACACTGACTTCATGGAGATGCCAGGTTTTGTCAGCGTTTGGTCGTTGAGTGATGCTGTCACCCGCTTGCCATTTGAAAGCACTGATTACTCGGGTGGAAGCTACAATTGAATGGTAAAGTTGCGATTTGTTTATATAAACAACAATGTGTTTTTGTGTGTGAGTGATTGCTCGACGCTCTCTGCTCGGCTGCCTGGGGAGCCCGCCTGTTTTTCTCTTCCCTCTCATTAAACTTTATCTATTTTGCATCCTCTCCAGTTCTCCTCTCCCAGCTCTGCACCAAAGCTGCCAACCTTCACAATGTCACTGAGTGACAGTGGAGGGGACAGTGTCGGTGGCAGTCTATCTGCCGCACTGACTGAAAAGTATGCAGACAAATACAGCACTGCTTCCATTCTCAACGGACACGTATCTCTGTTAGTTTCCTTTCCTCTCCTCTTCTCCTCTGCTGTTCTTTTTCTCTGTCTGTCTCAATTCAATTTACCGTTCTTTATTGTCATGAATGTGACAAGAGTAGTCAAACTGCCTACATTCAATTGAGTCCAGCAAAAAGAATAGAATATATACATAAACACCTGTCCCATTATTGTGCGTGCGCTGCTTATTCAGCTCCCATTCCCTGTCTTTGTCACTCTGTCTCATTCACACCTTCACAGCCAGCAGCCTGTTTCTTGTTCTCAGTTCTGGGTACCACCCTTCAAGCGTTAATGGTGGTCCTATTACCATGTCCCTTCAATAGCAGCCTAATGGTGGTTTCACATTCATCTTCAGGCCATTTTGTACAAAGGGCCAGTGCCTTTACAGTCTGGCCCCGGAGGATGACATGCAGACACTGTGATGACCTCCAAGCACTTTGTGACCTTTGAACCAGAGTCTCAATAGGGAGCACATCTCTGTCTATGTACTATCAAATAGACAGTTGTGCTCTCCCACCAATGGTGGTGCTCTACAAGAAACTTACTGAAACGCTAACCTTAGCTTACACAGGCTGCAATAGCTCTAAACGTTGATGATTCAGATTATTAATGGAGAAGTCCCCAATTCAAACCTCATGTTGTCATTCGAATCATTGGCCTTTTTTCCCTAGCTAAACTACTTGTGAACCAGACACTGGTACCGCTTCCTCTATTGCCACTTTGGCTGAGAGTGCAGTCAGGAGCCACACCAGAGAGATGCTCCAAGGTGCGCTAGGATTTTATTTCTAAAACAATGAACAGGACACACAATTTGTATTTGTGCAGATCTGCTGTTTTCATGTCACAGATGATAATCAGCTGCACTAAAAAGGCTATTATAGGAGTTTAGTCTGGGGCGGCTGGACTGTAGTGTAACTAGGCAGGGGCAATGAATAATTCAACATTTCTCATAACTCTAGAAAAGGTAGTGTATATTCATGAACAAGGCTTTATCATTCGAATCATTCATCAAGCCTTTTTTTAATGCTAAACTACTTGTGAACCAGACGCTGGCACTGCTTCCTCTATTGCCACTTTGGCCCACAGTGCAGTCAGGAGCAATACAACAGTTCTCCTAACTGTAGATAAAGTACCGTATATTTATGAACAAGACTTGATGAACAAGAGTCTACAGCCATTCTAGCGGCTCTGTGAGGCTGTACTGAGGGACAGCAGTGCTTTGGGCTAAATGCTAACATCAGCATGCTAACATTGGTATACAGTTATATTGCTATATTCACCATCTTAGTTTAGTGTGGTAGCATGTTAACATTTGCTAACTAGCAGCAAATACAGAGTACAGCTGAGGATGATGGGAATCAGTTTTGAAGGTTTTTGATCATCAACCAAAGCCTTAAAGGCTAAAAAGCATAAGTAATAATGTTGAGTAGCCTCTTTTTGAAAGTTAAAAGTATCCATAGATAAAAAAAATATAATTAAAGTACTCACCAAAACTGGCAACTCTGAGTCGATTCAGAAAATTTAGATTCAGATACAGTACAACCCAAGACAACAGTATGTGATAACATGTTTGTATTTGTCAGGATATCTGATCATATGATAACAGTTCCAAGTGCTTTGTTACAGTTTGTTGTAAACAGTAGTTTTCAACTACGGCTAACAAAGCTGAAAGGTAGTCAATTAATAAAAACTTTAGATTAGCAACAAAATAGTAATTGATTTTTTTTTTTATAAATAATGGTTTAATCTTTAAAATTATTATCTAGCAAAAATGTCAAACATTCGCTGGGTTCAACTCCTTCATTGTGAGGATTTGTTGCTTTTCTCTGTTTTGTATCATTGTAAAGTAGTGATGGGCTCTTTTATGGGTGTAACTAATTTCACTATTTTTTCACAGTTTTTAGACTAAACTATAAATTAAAAAAGAAAAATCAGAAATCTAATAGGGCATGGTCCTTAGTTGCAGCCCTATTTCGAACATATTAAAGGTGGTGTTTATATGTGGCATCTCATGAATGCAGTACTTGGATATTCTGAGTATTTTTGACATGTTACTGTGCATATAAATGAAGCCAAGTCTTTGCAGGAGCTGCGAACAGGAAGTGTGAAGGATATACAGCGGAAATGTTTAATCATTTACAGTAAATACAATTTGACAAGATCACTGTATTTTCTCTAGGAACCTGTCCATTTCCATCACTGACATTAGTACATGTTTTCATCTCACAGTCTGAGGTATCCAGTGTATACTCAGAGATTCGCCCTTCAATTGTATTTGTGTCTCTGTGTGAGATATGTGCGTGTATGCATGCCGTGCTTACATAGTATAGTGTGTAGGCAAAGCACATATAATAGTGTTTGCTAGGATATTATTATCACGATCACAGCCATTGTCAAGTCAGTGCAGTAGCTCTCGCTGTGAAATTAGAGTCCTGTCTGTCCTGGAGTGAGACAAGACAGGAGATTGTGTTTTGAGACCTTAAACTTTTGTTTTGGATTTGGAGAAGTGCAATTTGGGGTGTTTTTGTTGTGTCTAGTGTCTTGCGGTTGTACTGTGTGAATGAATTTATTATTCTTATTTGTGGAGTAAACAAGTAAAATAAGTAAGGCATCATGCAAACTATGAGTGCATTTGGAAACAAATTTATACAAGAAATCCTTCCTCTACAATACCAGATTCTTTTCTATAATTGCAATGAACTTATGTTAAATGTCAAGAACCTGAACCTACAGCTCGCAACTGAGGCAGAGCTACATAAAGCCCAAAACACATCCCATTCCAATTATTTTCTTTGTCAACCAGCACACTGGTGCAACAGTGAAATGCAGCATCTTTTTCAGACTCCTCTTGGCTCCTCTACTCTGACCCCTTCTCAGTGGGCCATAGCACCTTTTCTTCTGCTGTCTTGTAGCTATCACAATGGTGGGGGAGAAACTTATTGTTGAGGGAAAAAAAATATCGGGACCTCTACAACCCACAGTCCAGGCCTTTTAGAGATAATATCAAAAAAGACATTTCCTGGTGGGCCACACAGTAGCTGAATAGCCTGACTTCAAGTGAAATAACACTCAATAACTCCTGAACTCAGGGCAGCACTGCAGATTCACTGTATATGCTCTATATTAGTCTTCTGTTGTCACAGGGTTAGTTTTGGACTTGGACAGCAGAGAGGAGAATATAACACAGTACCCACTGTTTGTTGCACTGTTGATATATTTTTTCCAGGAATTAATCAGCTCAGAGTATTTTTGAACATTTTCACTGTTTTCCCATGAACCACTTGCACCTACTTGAATGAATCTGCCACATGTATTTCATGATTGTCCCTTAATGCCAATCCAGATCGAGATGCAGACCAAATCTATATTTTTAGATAATGGAGACATAAAAGTAACATGTATGACCCAAGGTACCGAAGTCTTGAACTGCTGTATTGTCGTGTCTTGTCTTGTCCTGCTCGGGTACTGAAAACGGGATCTGGGCACTTCCTGTGATAAGTTTGTGACACAAGCATTTTGGACAGAGCTCTTCCTCAGCATTCAAAGACATCAGTACTATTTAAACATGTAATGCAGACATCACTAGATTATCCCTGTTACTTAAGGGAACCACACAGGTAATGGGATCAAAATAATGGCTTAACTTCAGTCCCTTGTTGCTCTTTATTTTAACATGTGTAATCATATTGTAAGCCAACTGAATTTCATGGGTCACTTTCTTTTTTCTTTTATCTGAAAAAAATGTGGAATCCCTTGTGTCTATCCATCTGTTTAATCACTAATTTCACTGGAAATGTTTCTCCAGTGTTTGATTCCTCCTGTTGACTATTTATGTAAATTACATTCTATCTATTACATACATACCATCATCATGTTGAATCACCTGTATGGTTTCCATGAGTGAGAGGGATCACCCATTGTTGTCTGTACTAGAGTACTGGCCTAGCTTTGCACACTGAAGGGCTCTGCTTGAAATGATCCTGTCAGGAATTAAAAGTGTATCAAAAGTGAAGTGATTTAATTTTCTATTGGCTTATTAAAATACCTTTTAGAGGATTGTATAGCCTTGCTGAATATGCTTTTATTTTGTTTTCTATAAGCATTCACAGCTGACTATTTATTTAAGAAACAAAGCTATGACAAGTAATGTTTTAGATTACATAAGATTATAGCTGTAATAAATCTACTGAAATAGCCATCACCAACAGGCCATTTAATCTATTATGGCTTGTTTACATTCTCCCAAAAATCTAAAATATCCTTAGGCAAACTCTGTGTGATACCCCTTCTTCCCCTCACCTCCCCTCCGCTTCATTTGGTGAAGCAGAATCCATCTTTTTCTGGCAGGTTGGGAACTTTTTGTTGTTTGCCTGCATGCAATCGATCAACATGCATAATTCATAGTTAGTGGGTTAAGAGCA
This sequence comes from Macquaria ambigua, assembly GCA_008360985.2. Taxonomy (NCBI): domain Eukaryota; kingdom Metazoa; phylum Chordata; class Actinopteri; order Centrarchiformes; family Percichthyidae; genus Macquaria; species Macquaria ambigua. The sequence goes on from VMKM01000878.1 coordinate 14,380, forward strand.
GCTCGGCTTCTCTCTCGCTGGGCCCTTTGATTTTCGTCTCTCTATCTGCCCCCCCTCAGGGAGAGCTACAGCCCTGCTGCTAAATCACCTCACACACACCCTCATGTGTGGGCGCACTCATCATGCCAATGCACACATGCATGGTTGTGCTGAAAAAGAGGTGGAAGAAGTGATTCAAGCTCTTTGAAGCTTTAAACATCAACCCATGCAGCTCGAGTGTGTTTCTTTCCATAGAGTTGTGTATTAGTATTATCAAGCAATAACAAGGACTGTCTAACCCCCCTCTGGAGACTCTTTAAGTCTCACATACAAAATGTGATTCCCCACTTAAAGCTTTGAGCCTGCACTGTGTTTTATTTGTGATCAGCTGCCTATTTATCTCCACAACAGTAGTGGAAAATGTGTCCAACAAGATAGTTTTGGTCACAATATGTTCTCATCAATGAGAAATCAACCACCAAATTCAGACAAATCTACCTACCCAAAACCCAGTTATTACAGAGACAGTGTTAGTCTTAAGGCAACAGACCAGTGCACCCAGTGTGTCTCTGCCTTAAATGGAAAAGTGGTTCTTTCCAGTGATTTCAGTGTTTTAGAATTTAGTCCACATTGTTCCTGTGAAAGTTGCATGACAGCTTTGTCATTGACTGCACAGTCACCTTCACATTTGTACTCTGGACTGCAGTCATAAAATGTACATATATGGATTCAAACTTATGTGCAGGGGTGCAGAATCATGATAGCAGTCTGCTCTGTGCCTGCAAGAAACTTTCTTTCCAGTTAGCTATTCCTTCATTCCTTTATCCCAATACCCATCCAACCCATCCAGTGGTCCCTTGGGCAGTGGACAAGGTGAAAGGCAGCAGATGAGGCTGGGACAAGAAGATAACGAGACAGCAGCTGACAGGAGTAGAGGCAGAGAAGGGGAAGGAGGGCTGAGGATGAAGATTTAGAAGCAGGTTGGGTATGAGGAATGAATACAAAAGGAGAGACAGATTGGTATACAGATAAACCAGCAGAGGGAAAGGGTGAGGGAGGTGAGGGCGCTGGGTAATTTGCAGGGAGGTCAAAAGATGCGAAGTGGACGTAGAATAGAGTAAACCTAATCGAGTACCTCTTCTAATGAAGTATACCTGTTGCAATAAATCAACCAGCAGCAGTAACAGAGATCTTTTTAACCTAGTGTTATATGGCTACACAAACATATTCAGTGGAACCAGAGCAGGCACCGAGTAATCCAGATGGAGGTGTTTGGTTATTTTAGAAACCTTGGAAACTTGACTTGAGTAAAAAATGAAGATTTGGGATGGGTTTGACCAATGCTTGCCTGCAAAGCATACTGAATATTGTGTAGGGATGCAACTCGTGATTATTTTAGCCAGTTTTTACTTTAGCATTTTGTGGAGAGATTAATCAATTAATTGTTGAGTCTGTAAATGATAAATGCCTAAAGTCATGTCTTAAAATTGTGTATTTCTTTGTTTGACACAGTCTCAAAACTGAAGTTTTTAAATTACACTTATAAAATATTCTAAATCTGCGCATTGTTTACATCCATGATTACTAGCAAGTAGTCTTTTTCCTCCTTGCCTTTCTTGGCACATTGCTACATCTCTTCCAACTGTCCATCAGCAGAATAATGTGAAACTATCGTCAGGAACGTGTATTGCGTTGCCCGTGTGCTTGTGTGCATGTACAATAGAAACAAAGCGAGGACCAACTCATGAAAACATTGCTCCATAGCGCTAGCAGGTCAGAAAAACTACAGGGTACCTTTAAGTTGCCTAAACCTAAACATGCTGCAGTTGCCATGTGCGTATTTTTTGAGGGATGAATATTTGGAACGTGAAATCACTAAATTTCACGTCCCGCACTCATGTCCTTTTAATTCTCTCCCTCTCTCTCCCCCTCCCCTGTCTGTCTCTGTCTCTCTTTCTAAATGTCACTCAGCCCTGTTTCCTGTAGTAGTGTTCCACTCGTCCACTGCAGCCGCTTAGAGGAGCTAATAGCTGGCCTGACAGCCCTCGTTCAATACACAGCACAATTACTGCCTGGCCCACATGCGGCACAACCATCACACCGTGCAATCAGACCCCCCTCTCACTTTCTCCATCGCTCTCTCCTGTCCTGTCACTCTCCAACTATCGGAGTGGCTTCGTTTCTCAACCCCTCTCTAGATGTATCGTCCCCCTGCTCGGCTACATTGTCATCCATCTCTCATCATTTTCCCTTTTACCTCCATCCTCCCTCATCCGTCTCCCAGCTCCCGTCTTTTCCTTTCCATCCCTGAAGTACACAGTTCACCCTTCCACCCTTTCCTCTCTCATCTCTTGCCACTTGGCTCAGATGAAGGTGTCAGGTCAGCAGTAATCAGTGAGAGACTGAAATGAGTCAGCGTGAGTGCGTGTGTGTGTACGTGTACGTGAAGTAAATGAGCAATTTCATGTTTTTTTTCTGTGTTTTTGCGCTAATTAAAGCAAGCTGGCACACATGCTGGTTGATGTGTGTGTGTGTGTGTGTGTGTGTGTGTGTGCGCATGTGTCTGTGAGACTGAGGGAGTCGGTCAGTCAATATTCTCAATCAATACCATAATAACTCCTCCTCCCTGTGGACACTCAAAGCCTCACTCAGGACCAAGTTCAATTGTTTGTTGCGTGTGTCTTTCATCACCTGTCAACTGCCACAAGTCCCACGATTAATGGTATCTCTGCCAGATGGAGCTACATGAGACTAGCATGGCAAACAGAGTCTGTAAAATGTTTGTGTGTGTGTGTGTGTGGGTATGTACTGTACATGTGTGTGTTCCTGCCAGAGACGGACGACCTCAAACTGGTGTTTTGTCTCCATTCCGCTGCACTGCTCTAGAGACTGCTTCTGTACGGATGACCCGCCCTCCTTAATTACATTGTTAATGACTCATTCTCATTAATGATGTTTGCCGTCTCTTGAGCAAAGAAATTAGCCAAAGGGGAGAGCGGAGAATTTGGGAGGCTGTGGGAGGGCAAAGGAAGGGAGGGAAGGTTAGGCAGAGGCAGAGAGGAGGATGAAGGCTAAATGAAGGTTGGAGGGTTGCAGAGGAGACCATGTTAAAAAATAAATCAAGAAAAGCGTGAATTTAAAGGTGCATTTTTATGGTAGAAATATCCACTGAATTAAAAATTTCCCCTAATATTTGTAGCTGCAACATTTTGACCTGCAAGGTTTCTTATGGATCTAGAGTTTCTCTTCTTAGATTTCTCTTGTTCTGCTTCTTCTTCCTCCTCCATTATTCACTGATTTGCAGCTCTAACCAGCTTTTTGTGCATGTGCATGCTAATCAACTTCTTCTACTTCTGAGGTTTATATGGTTATAAACCACAAATATGAAAATATGATTTATATGTTTAATAGTAATAGGGTAGCCATGTGCTAAGATTTCTGGCTATCTTTACTCACTTTTTGTGCCAGACTTATATTTCCCATATACAACAGAGGGCATGGCCACATTCACTCAACTTCTGTTACAAGATTTGCTTTGGTCAAAATGTCAAGTTAAAAATCGACCAACCAGTATCAGGGCTGTCACTCTTTCAAGAAATCAAGTTTGAACTGACAGGGCTTTCACACAAAAAGCACAAGTTCGACAGTGCGCAGAGGAAAGCCATTATTTTATGGGGAGAGCTGCTGTGCTCTGCGCTGATTCTTAACTAACTGTTAAACTAAACTGAACTTTGACTTCAAATATTTAGACCTCCACAATGCGTGTCCAATGAGATTCAAGTCTTGACGGGAGGCAGAAGATATGACGCCGTCACTTTTACTGTAGAGAAGAATGGTGGTGTGCCTCTCTGAATTCCCGTCGTTATATAACTTATACTCTCCGATCCTACTGAGAATTTAGTAAAAATCTCAAGCATGGCAGAATATATCGAAGAGGACGAGGATAGATAAGAAAATTAATATTGTAATAATTTACATTAAGAGTCTGTAGCAACCTAGATAGTCGCTTTATGCTGCTCTTCATTCTGCACACTACCTTGCACAAACCATTTGCTCTTGGGCATCTGTAACATGTAATTAGTTTGAATGCAACACGTGGCCTAATCTTTACTGTTCATGTTTATCTGTTCAGCACGGCTCGCTAATTTTCTCCAGTTTGCACTCCCCACTGGAGTACAAGGCATGGCCTGTTGCACTTATACACTGTGACCTTTGAATTAGAATAGATCATTACAGATCAGATATTACATTTATTTTCCCCATGTTCAAACGGTAGCTTAAATTTTATAAAAAAAAAAAAAAACAATATTATTTTTATTCCATAATCTTAAATGTAATATTACCTCTTCACAAGTTTTATTTTTGGAGGCTCTGTTCCAACCAGCTAGCTTACTGTCCTGTAAAATGCAACTTTATTATTTGTCTTTATCATGGTTCGCAGCAGAAGCTGATAACAGTCACTAAATGTATTCCCTTTTATAGAGAAGAGCGGAGCAGAGTAAAGGCAATGACAGAGGCAATAAAAGTAAAGATGACAGTTGAGCGGGACAACGGAAAAAGAAGAAAGCTGCACAGTGAAAGGAAAAGATGAGGAGAGAGATGAAACAAGAAATATGAAGTTCAACGAAGGGTACTCTCTGAGGAAAAAAAAACTTCAGTGGAACAAAAAGCAAGTATTTCCCCTGAGGAATACTGGCAGCTTAGAGAGAGACAAGTAAAAGCATGACGATTTTAAATTCTTTAGCGCACTTATTTTTGGAGCAGTTCAATCAAACCCTGTAGTGTTTACCCCGAAAGTTTAAATTGTTAGGGGAGCAGAACACATCAGTGAGACTCAAATGTTAACAAGTGCTCCTTGGTCAGCCTTTGGGAGAGGTGGAAATAGCCTGATTCTTACTAAAGCCTGAGGTGGTTAAATTGGAGGTGGGAGGATCAGTTGGACCAAAGAGGGAAGAAGCAGGGACCTGTGTGTTGACTGAAGCAGATTGGCTCCGTCTTGTTGGCTTTTTTTTCCATCTCACATTCAGGGTAGATGTGTTCTAGCTTTGGATTGAAATAAATCAATTTGAAGAGTATGTAGCTTTTGCTGAAAAAAAGTGGCACATTTTTCAAAAGCAGATTAAATATTAGTGGAAATGACATCTAAGCTTTAAGCCTCTGGGTGGACTTTTCTCATGGCAACATCTGACTGACGCCTGACAGTTGGAAAGCGGAAGCTCCACTCGGAAAGTGTAGCTAGTTAGCCTGGCTTGCTAGCATTAACACCGATTCCCACTTGATGTTACTTTTTGTTTGTTTTATTTCAGCACCTGCTGAGTCATTGGCAGCTCCTGCACACTCACAGGCGAATTCACAAAAGGATTTTGTGGCTTTTGCGGCCGCTAAACCTGCACAAATAAGACAAAAAGAAACCATGTCATTTCTTCTATTTGGTAATCACAATTTTGACCAAATAAATACACAGGTAAAAAATAAACAAACAAAAAAACCCACCAATGATATAAATACTGATTTCCTATCAAAAGTGAATTTTAATTATTAAGTTTGACCTCAATACATTTAACAGCTCTACAGTGATGATCAGTCCATTTTGTGACAGTTAATGACTCAATTTATGAGTGCATCAGTGCAGATATAATTGCGTATGAAAGCGTCCAGATGTGCAGCTTGACTGTCTGATGTAACAGGGTTCACCTTCGATCATTACACATCCTGTAGCTCTCCAGCACAGCTTGTGTTTGCAGCCTGCGTCAGTGTGGGTTGTTAATCACATTTTAATACTACACGCAGTGTCTAGATTTAGAACATTCCCTGATATGTTGAATAATAATGTCCTCATTCCCATGCCAGGGCAGGACTGTTTGCCGCAAATGTTTCGGTTCCTCATCGGGGCCTGAAGGGAGCCCAGGGGAGAGTTAGGAGTTTGACATGACTCTGCAAGGAGAGCTCAAGGATAGTGCAGGACAGCTGTCCCCATAGTCATTAGGCTGCCTCTACCCCCATATGCACTCATCATCCATATCTATCTCACAGAGGTCTCCTCCCCATGCACAGAGGTCCCTCTCTTTGTCTCTGGTGGTTTTGTTGCCTTAGCCCTGTCTCTCTTACTGCATGCTAGATAAATGCTGTCCTCTGCAGCCTCTCTGTCTCTGTCTCTCTCCTTTCCTTTCTCCCTCACCCCTCTGACCCTTACAGTATGTCTCATTGATGACTGATGGTCCCGCTCCGTCCCCAGGCCCAGGCAGCCTTAATAAAAAGAATAAACTCATATTACATCCATACCTATTGCACTTCACTGTCCAGAGAGCAAGAAGAATAGAGGAGGGAGTAGGTGGAGTAGGAGTGAGAGCAGAGACTGTGAAGGGTAAGAGTTAAAGAAACGTGACAGCAAATGAGTCGAGACGGCAACTAAAAGTATGGAGGGGGGGCAAGAGAGAGGAATGATAGCACGGGGGAAAAACTGATGAAGGATGAAGACAAGATAGAAAGTGATGAGTGGAGGAGTACAAGAAGCAGCGATACAAGGTGAAGAGTGTCCTTTCTATACTCTGTCTGATGCTTTCTGTGAAGTTTCAGAGGTCTCCTTCAGGGTATTGTGTTGGCATCAGGCCGCTGGCATGGTGGATGACTAGTGTCTTCTTCAAGGTCTTTCTTCTCAGACAGGCAGTCTTTGTGTGTGTCTTTCTCTTTCCTTCACTTGCTCTTGCTTAATGTGATCAATTGGTGGTTTACTTCACCCTGTTGATTGATTTTTTTGCACTGCCTCCCTGCTGTTTCTTGTACAGCAGGAACTAAATCAAGACCACAACACTTGAATGCAAAAGGATTAATGCGGAAAGGGAGCAACTACTTATTTTAGCTGATAGGCTGCTGTTGTTTTACTTTTAGTGCTTTTTTTACTTAACTTCTACTTTGGGTTTTTGGGGAATGTCATCAACAGGAAGATTGCTCTAAATTGTACTTTGACATTTTGGGAAATACGCTTATTCACTCTTTGCAGAGAGCTAGATAAACAGTTTGATATCATGTCTGTACGATAAGTGAAGCCAGCAGACTGTTAGCTTAGCTTAGCATAAAAACTGGAAACTGGTAGCCTAGCTGTCAAATGGTAGTAAAATCCACCTACCCGCACCTCTAAAGCTCACTAACACATTATATCTTGTTTGTTTAATCCGCAGTGTAAAAGCGACATGGTTTTTGTACGAATGAAACAAACAAGATATAAAGGATTTATTAGTGAGCTTTAGAGGTGCTGGTAGGTGGATTTTGTGACCTTTGGACAGATCCAGGCTAGCTGTTTCCCCGTTTACAGTCTCAGCTGAGCGTATTTCCCAAATGTCGAAATATTCCTTTAAGAGAAAACTCCTTCATTCTCTCTGTCCTTACACCTTCACCTTGTCTGTCTGTGTCTCCATTGTTCCAGTGTGAAGATGGTGCTTCTGTGGACGGCTGGCGACGTCTTCAAGACCACCTACTTTGTGATGAACGAAAGCCCGACTCAGTTCTGGGTTTGCGGTTCAGTCCAGATCCTAATCGACGTGGCCATCCTGCTGCAGGTCCTTTTCTACGGCCCAGACACACGGGCCAAGCTAGGTTGAACATGGCTGCTGCTTTGGGCAACGTAAAAACCATAATTTAAGGCTTTTTTTAAAAAATCAGCTGCAAAGTTGATGGAATTATCATGGGAGACATGTAGCATCAAGAACATGGAGAAAACCAAAGTCAATATAGATTTTCTTTGTCTTTTTTAGCATTCAGCCTTGATTCAAAGGGGTAAAGTCATATAGGTATCATGCAGACCCAAACAATTTACCTTCAAGTGCAATTAAGCCGTTTTAGCCTTGAACAAACTCCCTAGCATTTTCAGTCAAGCACTAATAACAAAACACCTTTGCCTTTAAATTGTTAGTAAGATAAAGCAGAATTTCGGTGCATTTTTAGCTTTTTATACTATTTATTTGTGTACATTACTTGAATCCTGAAGTGTAGTGGACTTGGAAACTGTAAGAGGGAAACATTACTCACGTTGGCAGCTCACTAACAGCAGATCTTTGCTGCTGTAATGGCAGCTGTAACAACCGGTAGCCCTGCAATGGAATCTACTGCCTGACTGATGAGTCTCCCGCTTCACACTCCACACCTCACTGGACTGTTCATGGACATGTTGTGTGTGTGTGTGTGTGTGTGTGTGTGTGTGTGTGTGTGTGTGTGTGTGTGTGTGCGTGGCATGCTTGCTGGTGTGTCTGTGCAGCTGAAATTTAAACCTTAATATCTTTATGGAACTATACTATAGCCACCAATGCACATATCAGATGTGAAACTGGAAATTGCCAAATTTATGGCAAACCTAGCAAAACATTGAATATTCCAGCCACTCTCTAGTTTTTTATTTTAAATAACCGGTCACTACTGCCACTGAGTAACCTGGGCACAGGAGGCAGCTCTGAGAGTACTGAGGGACTTCAGCTGTAATATTTTTACCCCACCCCAGACTCCAAATTTAAGAAAAATCAATATCACTTAGATCAGATGACATTGTAACTTATGTATAAGGTCAGTTGTATGTCTGATTGTCCATCATATAAGCAACACAATGCCTGAGTTGCACAAGCCCGATGTAGCTATTTATGTAATTATTAACTATATCAAGGGAAGGCTAAAATAAAATATTAATCCAGGATGGGAAAAAATATAAATCTGCCCTCCCAGGAAGTCAAACTACCCTCCCTTTAGCTGGAAAAAAAAGGCTTAGAATAACCTTCCCCTTTTCAGACTCTCCCTTACCCCCAAATAATTTTCATACAGTCCCTTAGATTAGAATATTTAGTTTCCCTTTTCTAGCATGCAATCAAAAGTAGTAAACAAACTTTGGAGCATCTTCGTTCACCCAGAAATGCTGCCATTAGTTTATGTAATGCATGCCATTACAAAAACATTGAAACCTTATTCATCCATTCCAGCCTTCCAAATTGCAAAAATGTTCACAAATATTTTATTCAGAAGTGTTTATAATCGAAACACTAATTTAACAATATAGTCTCAAGGAAAGTTGAGGTTCTTCTTTCACCTGTGTCTGTTTCCTCTTACAAAAGCACTGTAGGATCAAACCAAATCCACCAGCAGCTGATCAGTAGTCAGCGCAGGTTTCTTTTTACCTTCCACCTAGGCATGATTTAATTAAGTAATAAAGCTACTGTACCTGCTTATTAAGTCCTTCAGCCACCTTTTTAACTTGGCAGCCAGTTTGTGTCCGCCTGTTAATCTACCTGTCTGTTTTTAGTTTCTCCTCAGTAAACATCTTGTTTAATTACACACTGCAGTGGTTATGGTTTGCATCGTGCAGGCAACCTCTTCCTGCAGCTGCCAGTGTGCTGCAGCCATGGGATAACATTTGTAAAGATCTCAGTGTATGTCGTATTATCCTCGGGGTCAGCATGTAAAAAATATATATAGGAAAGAGAATTTTGATAAAATTCTGAATTGGGTTTTTATAATCTGACAATGCACAAGATCCTTCTAAATATTAAGTTATATTTTCAATCATTATAAGGCATTATAAGTACTAATTGTAAAAGGAGAAGCACTCCCTTCTGTTTTTGTGTATGTGTATCAACTTATGTCATTTATATGTGTATGTATGTGTACATACATCAAACATTACTCACAGGGAATGTTGGAAAATGTTTGTGTTTGATGGATGCACCTCACTGTGCCACATTATGAGTCTATGCATCCATAAACGCTGTTCTGCTGGTGCTGTAATACATGTCATATATTTTGGGGATTGGTCAAAATGATATTTATGGAAGTGTCCTGGTTGTTAATACTGCAAGCTGTCAGCTTTGTTATTCTGTGACCTTCCATTGTGGTATTTCACTCGATGTGGGTATACATGTATTCTTCAATTCTAGTTATCTGTTGGCCATATTGTAAGTTGTATGTGTCTTATCTCCTGCACCCTGTATTGCAGTTGCATTATTTCTGTATTCTATATGCGCTTATCACCAGATCTGTATCTTTATATTGTCCCTCTCAGTAGAGGCTCAGAACGGCGCCCTCGCTGGATTGAGTTTAACATTTGGGCTCTCTGTAGCCTTTTCTTCTCAAGGGCAGTAGGACAGATTAGTGCACACACTGCCTGGTTGTGATAATCCCTCAGCCAAGTTCCATTATGGTAAACGTACTTGTTGCCTTACCACTACAGCACTGATAAGAAATGGGGGGTTTGTCATTTCTGGGGAGGGAGAGGGTTGGACTGTTACTTCTGCCAGATGCAAGATATATATTTCATGAAACAATTTATTAATTATCAGTTCCGACAAAAACAACAGAAGCCATAAAGGATTTGTGTGAATTTTAATTACTGTTTTAACATTCATCAATGTTTCTTTAGGTAATGTATTCACAGGATCTGTGAAACCAAAGTTACAACCAAAAATAATTACTGCCTTTAAAGTATTTTAAAGTGTACCAGAACAAACAGCTCAATTAAATGTCATGTAACACTATGATGGTTGAGATATAAAGGTATGTGACAGTATACACATAGTGCCATCACATATGGAAATTGTATGTATGTGAAATATTTATCATGTTATTTTCTCAAATATAAACTATTTATATTTCAGCATGTGGTCTTGTGCTGTTACTGCCTGTGTGTTTTGAAATTAGTGAATGTCTTGGAGCATGTTAAGACGAAAAAGTTTGACACTGACATTGAAAAAGAAAAAACAAAGAATCTGATTTGATCTGAGCCCAGCGGGCTGCTACTAGCTGGATTTAGACAAGATTTCTACCCAAAATCTGAACTGAAACCTCATGTGAACCCTTTGAGTTTGAGCCAGCTCGACCAGGAATATCAGACCTGAATCATCTAAGGATAAAAATATGCTTTTATACACCTGTATATAAATCCTTTCTATGCAGCAATTCCCGGTGCGGCTGGCCATCATACAGAGCTTTGATATAGTGTGTGCGTGTGAACCTTGAATTCCTCTATTTGAAAGGATTGAGAGTGTGTACCTGTGCGCCAAATAAATCAAGAAAAAAGACTGAGGCTGAGCCGGACTGTGCCTGCTGCTGAACACACGAGGCAGATATTGATGAGTGGGGGTTGATTAAGACATCTATTGCTTCAAGGCTTCAATCCCCTCTGGCTAATGCATCAACACACACACATGTGCATACACCATCACAAGGTTAAGACCGCTGACGGTCAGCAGTGCAGAGGAGCACTGCGGTATGGATAGTAAAATATTAACATGGATACAGTAGATAATGGGAGGCTCTATGGTTTATAGATGAGTTTGACGAGGGCAAACTGTGTGCTGCACCTGTTGTTGCCTTTACTGTACTCATCTCCTGACCTGGCTTGTACATCCATTAATAATAAGTTGACTACAAGTCAGACTGGAGCCTCCCTGTACTTGTACCTGTATCATACAGTCAGCCTGATCATTATCACTCTCCTGCTCGGCCAACAGAGACACGTGACTTTGCCTGTGAAACATTCAAGATATTTCATAGTAAATCTTGTTCATAATGGACCCGTCTGGCTGCCTGCCGTCGTCTGTCTTTCTGGCCACCCATCCCTCAGCTGACATGTCTGTCTATACAGTGGCTCGTTTTAATGATTGATGAGGTGGGCTAAAATAGTCCACCTGCGCGTCACGCCTGTGATGTGCTGCGCTGCCCTGTCCTGCACCATTTATTAATGATAGTGTGTCGTCACGCTGTGAAAGACTGTAATGTTCACCTTTCATCCCCACTGAGTGTCCCAAACTTCAGTTCATAAGCAAACCAATTCTAGTCAATGCCAGACTTATGGCACTCCATAAGGACAGACTCCAGGAATATTCCATGCAAATCAGAAAAACAGGGTTTGGAAAGGGGTTTGGTTTCAGAAGTGAGCTATCACAGTTCTCAGTTTGTTAGTATACCAAAAAAGGCCATGTAAATTGCTGCATTATAATTACCTTACCAAATAATCACCTATAGTTTTCTTGATAGAGGCCTGATACTTTTTTAAAATGTGTAATTATGATATACACTGATCAGCCATAACATTATGATCACCTGCCTAATATTGTGTAGGTCCCCCTTTTGCCGCCAAAACAGCCCTGACCCGTCGAGGTATGGACTCCACTAGACCTCTGAAGGTGTGCTGTGGTATCTGGCACCGCGACGTTAGCAGCAGATCCTTTAAGTCCTGTAAGTTGCGAGGTGGGGCCTCCATGGATCAGACTACTTTGTCCAGCACATCCCACAGATGCTCGATTGGATTGAGATCTGGGGAATTTGGAGGCCAAGTCAACACCTTGAACTCGTTGTCGTGTTCCTCAAACCAGTCCTGAACCATTTCTGCAGTGTGGCAGGGCGCATTATCCTGCTGAAAGAGGCCACTGCCATTAGGGAGTACCGTTTCCATGAAGGGGTGTACTTGGTCTGCAACAATGTTTAGGTAGGTGGTACGTGTCAAAGTAACATCCCCATGAATGGCAGGACCCAAGGTTTCCCAGCAGAACATTGCCCAAAGCATCACACTGCCTCCGCCAGCTTGCCTTCTTCCCATAGTGCATCCTGGTGCCATGTCTTCCCCAAGTAAGCGACGCACACACACCCGGCCATCCACATGATGTAAAAGAAAGATTCAGAAGACCAGGCCACCTTCTTCCATTGCTCCGTGGTCCAGTTCCGATGCTCACGTGCCCATTGTAGGCGTTTTCGGCGGTGGACAGGGGTCAGCATGGGCACCCTGACCGGTCTGCGGCTACGCAGTCCCATACGCAACAAACTGCGATGCACTGTGTGTTCTGACACCTTTCTATCAGAGCCAGCATTAACTTTTTCAGCAATTTGAGCTACAGTAGCTCTTCTGTTGGATCGGACCACACAGGCCAGCCTTCGCTCCCCACGTGCATTAATGAGCCTTGGCCGCCCATGACCCTGTAGGGTCCCTGCAGACCGGGAACATCCCACAAGAGCTGCAGTTTTGGAGATGCTCTGACCCAGTCGTCTAGCCATCACAATTTGGCCCTTGTCAAAGTCGCTCACATCCTTACGCTTGCCCATTTTTCCTGCTTCCAACACATCAACTTCGAGGACAAAATGTTCACTTGCTGCCTAATATATCCCACCCACTGACAGGTGCCATTGTAACAAGATAATCAATGTTCTTCACTTCACCTGCCAGTGGTCATAATGTTATTGCTGATCGGTGTATATATATATATATATATATGATATATTATGATATATATTAAAAGGTTTGAAAATTAAAACTACCATTTCCAATGCCAACAATGAACCTTTAAATTCAATAAATATAAAATATATACATTTCTATCTTTACTACAAAGAGCACCCTTTTTACTGCATTATTGTAATATGCAGTTATAATTATCTGTAAACAAAAACACAAAAATGCAGAGGAGTTGGACTTTTTTCAGCCCTGAGTAGTGTCTGCAGTCTTCTAGCTGCATAACTTCCTATTGTAAGTATTGTAAGTACTTTTACTACTTTTACTTAAGTAATTTTGAATGCAGGATTTGTAACAGAGTATTTTTTCATTGTGGTGTTGCTACTTAAGTAAAATATCTGAGTATTTCTTCCACCACTTTTGTACAGTTAGAAACACAGCTGAATTGTTTGATATCTTGTAAAACTTTATTCTCTGTCACATTGTAATCTAATGCAACCTAAACAGAGCTCACATTTAACTGTTGATCACCGCATTTGTTAATGACTTATGACTTTTCCAAGAACAAACCTTTCATTTTGCCAGTGCCTCAGATATCACATATGGCCATCCATTTTCCTTCTTTAATGAAGGCTGAATCACCACTAATAAAAGTAAAAATGAGCGGGGGAGAGAAAGATAGAAAGAGAGATCAAACTCATTTTATTTTTGGGAATCCAGTCCCCGAAGCAGGCAGATGGTCTTATATTAGTGGGCCCAGGTAAGCAGCAGAGCCACTCTAAACGCTCTTCAGCTGGAGAATGGGAGAAAAATTGATCTCTTATCTTGTCATCAAAACTAATAAAAACATTTTACTGCTCATTTCTAGTAGGAACCACTTCAGAAATTGACCTTTGACCCTCCCTCTATGGTCAAATAGTGGATGATGGGGTGCGGAGAGGAGAGACTATGATGACAGAAGGCAGGACAAACAGAGGGGAAAATATCTTGGTATTTTGACAACCAGATGGTCTTCCAATCCAGTGCTGTTCCATAGCCTTGCAGGCATAAGTTGGAGAATTGAAATGAAGGGAAGAAAGCAGGAGAGGAGGTATAATGTAGAAAACAAGGTATAAAACTATGCGGTTTCTATTATTACAGTAAATGTCAGCATTAGAGAGGGGATGAAAGGGTTAACAATGAACGCACTAGACAAAAGTGCTGAATATAAGGCACCAGTGGGAAAGACAAAGGGCAACTCAAACTGTATGCTTTTGGGAAATGTAGCGTAGCCAGATGGATCTGGCCTTAGAGCAGTCTCACAGTCCCACAGTCCAGGACAGTCAGCGCCCCCAGGCATGTAATGACAGGCTGGGCACAGAGGGACAGGGTCACACTCTCAAGATGGATGTTGGATGGATCTAGTGTTTTTCCTAGGAAACAGACTGTGGAAAACAGAGAGGTGCAGGGAGGAAGAGAAGGACACAGTGTAAAGAAGACTCCGGCATCTTTAAAAATTCAGGTGTTTGAGAATTGAGGTGCAAAAAAGCCATGTTTTCAATTTGACCACAATGCACTCTGAAATCTCTTCATTGCTTTATTGGATTTGGTTGCTGAACCAATATAAGAATGTACAAAATGTCTAATTTGAAGCCTTCACTTTAGATTTTAAAAGCACGCACATAACCATTGTGAAGTCACATTACATTACATGGCTTTATATATTACAGTCCCGAAGCTGCTGGATGTAGAGACCTTGTGTTTCCATCATGTATAGGGACTGTATAGGGAACAGGGAACAGCTTTCTCACTATATGGAACAAGGGCATTAGCTTTGAAACGAGTGCAGAGAATCCATCAAAGAGAGAATTATACTGCACACCTCTGCAGGATAATCCTGCCTTCTATATTTATACTTTCTTAGTATTGAGAGCTGAAATCATGAATTGGTTCATCAACAGAAAATTTATAGGCAATAAGTTTGATAATTAATCAAGTCATTATTTTAACAAAAATGCCAACAATTCACCTTCGTTTTGGATCCACATGTTAATATTTCCTTGTTTTCTTAGTCTTCATTGATTGTAAACTAGATATCTTTGGGTTTTGGACTGTTGGTCGGAAAAAACATTTGAAAATGTCATCTTGGGCTCTTGGAAAATTTGGATATGGTGACATTTTTCACCATTTTCTGACATTTCATGGTGAAATCAATGGATGATGAATCAAGAAATGAATCTGCACATTAATCAATAATGAAAATAATTGTTAGTAGCATTCGTTTTTTTTTACAACCCACAACTCATATTTATATCGTGAGTTCATCATAAGTAAAAGGAAAAAAATACCACTGTGTGTCATAGTGGCACAGCTATAAAGCCTTTAGTACCAAGCAAGCAGCTAGTTACTTCTAGTTTATCAATTTTATTTAGTTTTAAATTCAATTTAAAAAATAAGCCCCCAAAAAACCATGGAATGCTTTTAATTTACATATTTATTTTCCTCTTTAAGCAGTGCTTAGTGACTGTATAAGGAGGAAACCAGGCTTGAAGCAGGCAGATGGTGCAGAGGCTCAGTGCAGCTTCACACAGCACGAAGAGGAGGGAACCACCCAGCAGGGCGAAGATCAAACCCTTCTGATGGATGGTCTCATCTGGCCCCGCGACTCCAATCAGGGAGTCGGAAACCACAACAGAGATCGGAGCACAGCATCGCAGATCATACATCACACCACGAAATGTAAAGGACATGCATAACAGCTGAGACGATCTATAAATGAAGCTATATGCACTGACCTCTGTATTAGTTATTCTACAGATGGGATGCTGCTGCAGTATGTTTTGCATTAGAAGGGGTTTGCATGAGGCTCCTGTAGCCACTGTAACTGGAGAGATCAGGAAACATTTTCTAAGTCTCCTTGAGGTTGCCCTTACTTCACCAACTGCTCCCCTGTGGAGTGCATGCTTTCCTTTGCTTTCACTGACATTTCTCCATCTGAAGTCCACAGATGGCCAAATAGCTTATTTTTAAATCATCTTGTTCTCGCTCAGGTTTATTTTGGAATCATTAGTTCTGTGAAGGGGACAGGTTCCTCCCTCTGTGAAGTTTTGCCAGTTTTTCTGTGTGTGTGTGTGCGCTCATGACTGCTTGACTGCTGTGTGTACTGTATATGTGTGGGTGTGCAAATGCTGTCTATCATGACGGAGAATGCGGCACAGCAAGTGTCATGTTACATGGAACGACAACATTAGCTGCTGTTGTTACAGTGGAGCCAGAAGAACATGTCAGCTGGACAGTAAACAGATAAGCAATGACAAAGACTGAACTCCTGGAAAGGGAAGATGACAGAAGGAGTATATACCAGCTAGTGCTGTGGAAAGAATTCAGCTTGCACAGAATATCAGCTCAGCGGGGTTTACTGCATAAGAACAATGCAGATAACAACAATGTCTTTCACAGAAAAAGTGAGCGACGTTGACTTTAATGCACTTTCCTCTGAGTGTCGTTTCATTTTACTGTTTAACTGGAAATTTCACACATCCCACAAAACAGTGATTCAGACACCTAAACAGAGCTGCGGCAGCTAAAAACAACATTAAAATCTAACATTAAACTCAGGAAGTCAAACAGAGGCAAAGGACTAAATGTTCTGGAGAGTGATGCAGAATCAATGGGAGTGAATGGTTGGGGTTAGAGTTAGGGTGGGGTAGGACATTTACTGAAGGTTATCTATTTCTCATGTCATTTATTTAAACCCCAATGGAGGCGGAGTGCTATTTTGCACAATAGATAGTTTATTTGCCATAACCACAATCTTTCCCTAACCTTAACCATGTTGCAGTTGCCATTGTGGAAAACAAGATTTTTAACAACTTTGGTCTGTTTACAGGTCTTGGGGAGTACTACTGCATTATGTGAAAAAGTTGTATAAAGCTTTCTGTGGTTCCAGAGGGAGCTGCATGAAGTCTGATAAATGAACTGAGCTTACCAGACCTCTGTAGCCCGCTCCACATCTCTGCTCGAGGCTAGAGACTGGATGCTACATTAGCAACTACTAGCATAACACGCCAACCGAACTGTCGGTGGTCAAGTTGCATTGTGGGTAATGTAGGGGCCAGGTTTTGCCAAGGAAGAAGAATTCATTAAATAGAAATGATATCTCTGGTTTCGCTGCATTGATTTTGATATATTTTTTTGTCCATCACGAGTCCGACAATGTTTTAGAAGTGCAATGCTAAATCAGTGGAGTGCTTTCTCCTTACCTTAACCATATGGTAGTAGCCATGCGCAGATATTGTAGAAAGTGTGACTTTTAACAACAACAACAAAAAAAAACGTCATTGAACGTAATCCAGGGTTTTGCAGAATCGTCCAATATCAACGGTTTTGTCTTGTGATAGGGTTGGATAGATTGCTGTGTGTTATAAATAGTACTGAAACGATTAGTCGGTTAATTGATTAGTTGATCGACAGAAAATAATCACAGTTATGATAATCATTTAAGTCATTTATCAAGCAAAAGTATATACATTTACTGTTTACAGCTTCTCAGATGTGAGGATCTGTTGCTTATTTCTGTTTCATTCATCATTGTACGTTAAATATCTTGAGTTTTGGACTGTTGGTCGGACTAAACAAGCGATTTGAAGACTTGTGATGGGCATTTTTCACTATTTTCTGACTTTTTATAGACCAAACAATTAATCAGTTAATTAAAAAAGAATCTAAATATTCATCAATAATGAAAATAATAATTTGTTGTAGCGTAGTTATGAATGATTTGATTCATCATCAGGCATCTAAAAGTTAGTCAAAGAGCTGCACAAGCGCCTTACACTCCAGACACTCATTATCACTGCTGTGTGTTTCACTGAGTCCTTTTTCTCT
Source organism: Macquaria ambigua (assembly GCA_008360985.2). Lineage (NCBI taxonomy): Eukaryota > Metazoa > Chordata > Actinopteri > Centrarchiformes > Percichthyidae > Macquaria > Macquaria ambigua. The sequence continues at coordinate 32,423 of VMKM01000878.1, forward strand.
CTATCTTTCCCTCCCCTCTCCTCAGCCATGACTAAACTATAAATGACTCCATAAGTTAGTTTCATAGAGGGGAGTGCAGTACGAGAGTGAAATATCCACCTTGTCACTGTGCCACAGCTGGCCCCCAATTTGAAACAGAATAGCCAGCATTTTGTGTTGTTTGCCCATATGTTTTCTGACTCAGAGGTGTGTGCGTGTGTGTGTGCGCGCAGTCCACATCCCCTTTTGCCTCATGTTTGCCTCAGCAGCACTCTGCTGCTTTCTCTCCTCTGTTCACTAGTTGGCATGTAAGGTCACGTAGCACACTCATATAAACACATCTACTCATCCACCCACACGCACACATCCACACAGCCACACCAGCTGTTTTCTCTGCACTAAGACAAACTGCGGCAGCAAAAGCAGCAGACAGGAAAGCTTCGCTGAAAACCTCAGCGGCATATTTAACATATATTCCTCTGCCCTTGCACAGCCATTCACTGGTTAGGGTTAGATGAAGACTGCCAAAAGGCTTTTTCACAATCCTTTTCACACTCTCACACACCCAATTCCTCCATTCCCTCAGCAATTAGCTCAGGATTAGATTGAGGTCAATACCCTCAACTCCATTGCGTTCCCATTTTGTGTAACGTTTTAATCAATTCCAATTCCTTTCCCACCAAAACAAGTTTCTTTCTCACCTTCCTATGTCTTTTTTTTACGCTTCAATTTAGATTCAAATTAAACCACCTCTAATCTGGCAGTTAAACTGAACACTGGGACTCCATTGTAGCTTCTCGGACTATTAATCTTCCGGTGGAAGCTATTTTCTGCTCTCAGGTGAGGAAATTATAATGTCTTTTTATATGGAAAGAAGTTTATGACACAAAGGGGCTGCACGTACCACAGAACACCATCACCAGCCCTCAGACTATCTATTGGACAGGTAATATAAGCAGGAGGTGCTAATAATGATGATGATGCAGACAATGATAAACACGAGCATGATGAAGATAATGATATGGGTCATAACCCTCACTGCCATCAGCGCCGAACTGATTTCCTCCCACAATTACTTGAGGAGTAGAAGGCAGAGCGTCTATCCGCAATATTTCTCAGTCCATAGGGTTTATGCAGCGTTACTGACTACCGCTGACGGGTATTGAACCAGGGGCCATTTGCATGTTATGGTACTGCATTAGCTTGATGATCTCAGGCTTTACAGCACATCTCAGAGCATGTGGCTGATGGAGATTTTACCAAAGGTCATCCGTGCGATGTCCATGCCAAGACAACATCATCTTCTGCAGAGCTCCTTGTCATTAAGTCATTGTTAGTTACAAGCTGGAAATGAAAGCAGATACACAACGAGCTCATTAAACTCATCTTGGAATTATAAGCTTCTGATTCTAAGCTCATAAAGTGCTGAATGCAAAAATATCAAATCATTGGACAAGTGTCTTGAAGAGGTAACACAGTGACAAAGCCTTTAATCCTGTAAAGTCAATCTGGTTTGCTTTTCTTTTTTTCTTTTCTTTTTCTTTTTTTGCTGCTGACAACCATTGACCTCCATTAGAAAGAGTAACTAAATTAACAAATATGGTGTAAGCTGCACATGTAGTTTACACCCATCATTGGTGCTATTCACTGTTTTTGATGGGCTAATTTGGCTTTTCACAGCAGTTTTGTTAAATAAGCTAACCACTGTAAAGAAGTTAGCTAATATCACATCCACATGCTACTATATACATTGGTTGATAATGAGACGTAACCAGTTATCAAGTTCGCCTAGCGTATTATTACATACATTACTACATTGCTAGCATTAAAAGTAGCCTTACTTGTTGTCTTGCCTAGCAATAATGCCAGGGTCCCTTTAATATGTACTGTTTGATACACAAGTAACATGATGTGAAGGTTAGCAAACTAGCTAGCTTGTAAATGGTTGAAGTTGCATAGCCCTGAATTTAATCAGTTCAAATTGGTTGCTGAACTCTTTTTTTAGGTTGTAAATCTTCACATATTTATTTTTGTCATCATTTTTGTTTCATACAACATGTTCTAAAATGAAATATCAAGCCACACTGTAGCCATGTTTGGTAGCCATGATAGTGAGTTATCATCAACTCCAACAATAGAAGAAATTTCTCTCCACGCATAATTTGTCACACATTTATTTTTAAAGTTCAAAAAATGTTAAAGAAAAACTAGTAGCACCACAGAACTTGTCTGTGTCTGTGTTGTCATGTCGGTAGAGAAAAATGGCACAAAATAATGTGACAAGTGGTTGCTCAGAAAGTAAAATCAGTGTGAGAAGTCAAGATGATAGATAGATAATAGATGATAGATAACCACAAGGTGATGTACTGTAACCTGTGCCCTAAGGCTTGTACCCGGCCTAAGGGTAGGAGGAAATCTAAGAAATTAGATTTAATAGTAAGTTAAGTAGGGCAAGAGTAAAACTATCTCAATAGCTGCAATGAGATTTATTGATTTTAATTAGGTTGTGTATCCTCTGCCCCTAGCCTTTTGTACCATTAGTAAGCGCACACTCAAAAGCTGGGTTTATTAATAACATATATTTTTTATGACTATATCCAACATGTTACAGGTTTAGCCAAGGTCAGCACAATAAGCAAGTATAATGGCTAAATGCTGAACGAAATATAAAAGCTATATCTTATATGTGGCTACACAAATTATAAGTCAGGCAAACCTGCCAACAGACATAACTACAGTAAGACATCACTAAGGCAAGACAGTGAGGTAACTAATGCTGTTGGCACTGAAAGCCAGTGTGTTGTCTCCAAGTCCCTATCAGTTATTTATTTCTTTTTACTTTAACCTGAACACAACCTTAGACCTGTTCCCAACCTATAATCTATGGAACACCTAATCATAGATTTACCTAAATTAAGCCCTTACACCAACCATGAAGGGCAACACCACAGCTGCCACTATTGAAAGAGGAAACAGACTTTGACTCAAGACTGGTACTAGAGGTAAAATTCAGTTGTAAAATTTGCTAAATGAGTCTTTGTAAAGACAAAGGGAAACATTAACAATCCTCAAGAACCTAGTCCTTACTTAACCATTGAAGTATGGAGAATTTTTCATTTTCTAAATACAAACCCCTCACTTTTTAAAATTAAAATGTCAGAATAAACCAAAAAATGTAGAATTCATAACTTAACCTGTTACTGGAAAATGCCTGAAACTAATAGCTAACCTGCATAAATGCTCCATGCAAGCACAACCATGGCTACCGCCACAATCACAGCTACAGTGTGTCTCAGTCAGCCTCGGCAGCAGTCGGTGAGAGAGCTATATTAACTAGCTCCACTGGTTATCTATCTAGCTGCAGTGATACAGACTTGCACCTGAGCCAGCCACAGCTGAGGATGCGCCCTCTCGTGCTGTGGTCACAACCAGCGGCGGTCTACTACATAATACACAATACTTTATCATAATACAGCTCAGCCTTTCTCTATGGGTCAGAGGGAACGCAAAATGTATTGCAAGGGAACACAAAACTATTGCAGAGTAATGCAAAAAAGAAATTCCCACCCTGACCTTTGGGGGGCTTCATAATTTTGTAATGTTTCGCAGTGCAGTGAGTTTGCTGTGCACCTTCCTCTGCAGGAAAGTAAAAATCCAGGCACAGATGTTGGCAGTGTTCTTGAGATCCAAGGGCAGCGGTGTCCTCCCCTCCCTCACCCTGAGGGAGATAACTGATGGCTGGAGGGTGAGAGGACAGAAGAGATGAGAAGGGAGAAGAATGAGAGGAGGAGGGACGAAGAGAGGATGGGTGAATCTGACTGTGAAGAGAAAGACTTGCAAGGAAGAGGCTACGTGACAGGGATGGGAAGATGTATAAGATGGAAAAGATGATGAAAAGAAAGGGAGTTTAAAGGCTATACGAACCGGAGTGTGAGGATATTTAGCATGCTTCGGCTGTCTCCTCATTATTCCTCAGAGTGTGCTGGGATGTAAAAAAAGGTGGTGGAAGTCTGTTGGCGATAACGGCCTCTCCATCACAGTAAATGTTTATTCTGGCAATATGAGGATAGAATAACAAATGCCTTGCATAAATGGCAGCTGTGCGGTCTGTGAAGCCTTTAATTTTGTGGTTTCATGCCTAATCACACCTTTCTTTCGTACATTAGCTTACACCGAAGTATGTACGGCTGTCACAGTTTATGTTTACAGTTTCCTTCTGTTAGGAAATCCCTTTTACTCTTTATGTATCACAGTCTGTAATGATTTACAGTGTTGTAAATCTAATGTATGTGTAAATTATTTCTCAGTAGTGCTACTCAAATGTCACTTTCTAGATTCATGCTGCTGCCCTATGAATGATTGCTGTATTATTTCTGAGCTCAGTTCACGAGTGCTTTGTGTCCACAGCACACCCTGGATGTGGTTTCCTGAAAGGTGTTTTGTGTGATCCACAGGCAATCCAGATGCTCACTGATTGACCTTGGGTGTGCTGTAGAGTTGTTAAAAGGGTGAAAGAGGGAAGAAAAGAGAGAGTGTGAAGGATTTTAAAGGCACTGAAAAGCTATCTTCCCAATCACCTTTCTTTGACCTATGCAGTGCCACATGGACACAAGAGTTTCTGCCAAAGTTTGAACAGTTTGGGTTATTTTACAAGACATTTCTGTGTTTTTGTCTTTGCTCTTCTTACTGGTTTGAAATAAGCAGTTCTTTTTTCAGTTGTAAAAAAGATGATGTCACGTAGCCTCGTGCACCAATCAGGATTTAGCAACATTTAAATCAAAGTCTGATGACAGTTTTGTTTGCTTATGTTGTTTACTGGAGGTGCCACTGTCAATCAATTTCTGATCAAACCTCACCTACTGTCTTGATGAAGCAGATTACATTACAACAGATTACATATTTATTTTTGAGTGGATAATTTAGAATAAATGATTCCAAAGGATGTTTTTTTGTTGTTTAACTTTGATTGATCGACTTAAAGCTGCTCTAATCAGTATTTTTACATTAACAATGGATCAAATGACTTTGTGAAATATGAAAGGTTTTTGCTCATAGTGGCAAACCCACAAAGAATCATCACCCAACTCTGCAGTTCCCCTCAGTTCTACAAAGCATTTTAGCATTTTTTAGCTCATTGTTTGTTTGTTTTCACGCCCCTCTTTAACTTTAAAGTTTTGGTTCCATCTCAAAGCTCTCATGAACCTCGTTTCATGCTGCAGCAGGCAGCCTATTTCAGCAATAAGGCTCTAAAAGTCCACTTTACAATACCTGCCCAGCACCAGACAGCAGGCAGATAAAGTCAGCAACTAGCTTATGAACATAGTGGAGCATTTAGCAGCTAAAGAGCCAGATATCTCCCTCAGGAGTTGGTGGAGACCAAAAACAGAGCTAAAAAGGAGTGTAAATATTGAACTTACATTCATCAGGTGGACAGAAACATGACTCCAAATGTATGCTGATGTTGCTCCATGTCCGCTGGATGTGTGAATAAGCAACTGTTTGTTCGCCAGCTTGTTGTGCTGCTCCCATGTGGCCAAAAAAATTAATGAATGCCGGTTTAAGATTTGAAACCAAGTTTTCAAGGGTTTTAAGACAGTCGTGATGCAGCTGTAACTGCACAACCTCATGAGCGAGTAACAATCCCAAAACACATTTGTTTTTGTTTTTTTAAATCACTCATACTTTACAGGAATTAGTGCTACATCAATCTGAATTTTATCTCATCTTCGTAATGCCTTTGAATGTGTTTAAATATAGATATAGCCAGCAACAAGACATTATTCATTAACAATTACTGTTAGCGGGCTAACCTGACCATATATAGACAGGAAAACAGAATACAAACAAGAACCAAATAAATAAACAATTCAAACAGTTTGTGACTTTACATTAGGAATCTGTATTACAACTTTTAACCTCATAAATGCAAAACATACATGCATTGTGCAACTTTTAGTGACCAGGACACCTCACTGTTATTTGAGTGGGGCTGTCTAAATGGATCTAATCTTCACAAAATCTAATAGTATTTTTCCACCCCATTAGATACCTTCTCTGAGACATGACAATGGATGGGAACGGTAAGCTGAGAATGCTTCTATTTGTAACAGCAACATGAGAGCTGGAACGGAGACAACGAAGCTGACGGAGAAGCAAGGGAGAGAGAGAGATGTAGAAAGGATGACATGGATAAAAGTGAGACTAGGGTGTCTGTCAGTTTTGGTGTACAAGACAACATGAGTGGTGCAAAAAAGTCTTGTTTTTTCTGTAGCTTTTGGGCCCAAAACCTATCCCTTGCTGTGGACTTTTGAATATACTGTGCATGCTGTTTAGAAAACCAAGCTGAGGCAGTGCTGGGGAACCAAAATAGGAGAATAGCAAGAGAGTGTAGCATTTACAGTATGTCCATAGTGGCAAAATGTTAAATAAAGAGGTAAAACAAAACCAAGGTGGAAGGATAAGGGATCTAAAATAGGAAATAAATGGAGTGCTTATAATATATTAGAGACAAGGGAACAGTGAATTTTACATTTTACTGTCACTTTCAAGTCCATCATTTTACGACAATTTAACTCACTACGACACACAGTCTCATATCGATCAGCGGCCGGCAGCAGGAAGCTAAACTATGACTAAATTGAAAAGCTAGGGGGCCTTGTTCTTCATTGACCATGCCATTACCTTGATTGACATGGTGAGCACAGAAAAGTGGCTCTCCGCTTTTGCTAACCAGGATGCTCTCAATGAGCTAGAAGAGCAGGAAAGAAAGAAGAGTCTCCTCAGGGAGAGAGGATGTCGTCATCATCAGTGGCTTTGCGGGGAAAATGTAGTCATGAGTACATATGTATGGATCATGCATAGATTTTCATTATAAACACAGCTGACAGGCATGTGCATGTTTGTGCACTGTAACCCTCAGTGTTTTCAGTTTTTCACTGAAAAATACCCTTATTATTATTTTTTTAATTAATTTAAATTAGCCCAGTATACCGACAAATTCCATCCATATTGAACTGGATTTTGGTTGTCTGGCCATGTGCATATTGCAGAAAGGGAGAATTTTTAAAAAATTGGCATTGGCCGTGAAAAAGGTAAGAGAGAGAGAAAAAAAGAGGAAATGCAAATAAGCTGCTGGTCATGCACCAGTTTTTTTTAATTGTTGTGTTTTTTTTATTGTAAATAGTATTTCTGAATTTGAATATCACCTGGATCTTTGATTTTTTTTTTTGCATTTTTACCTGTTTTTTTTTACACTGGTCAATTCACTACATTCATATTGTATACATATGAATGTATACATGTACATACTACATTCATATTGTATACATGAAGAACAATGTGACACACAAACACAAAGGCACACTTAGTCACCAAGTACATCATCTTCACACACACACACACACCATCACACAGGGGATGCCCACTGCATCTCCTCTCTGCTGGTAAACAACTCCTCGACCTTTTTCCACTCTCACATCCTCTGTGTGACTTATCTGCCCACATGGAGAGTCTGCATGGTTGCATCACGTGTGCAGACAAACACACACACACACACACACGCACACACACACACACAGACACTCTTTCTGCCTTTCTTTTCCCTCGCTCACTGTCTCTGTTGCTTTCAGATACATTGCACAGAGAAAGAAAGAGAGGGAGCTGGAGACAGACTTTTCTCCTCCCACACACCTAGCTCTCTAAAACAGGCTCCTCTCCTCTTCTCTGCTGTATCATTGCAAGCCTTTATGGACCTCTTGTTCCCAGTGTGAATTATTAACTATCGCTCTACATGCCCAGACAGGCTAGTGGAGAGGAGAGCAGCTCTCAAACACTCAGCTTAAGAGAAGAGAACTTCACTTTTGTTTTTAGCAGTGCTTCCCTCTCACTTGCCAGCCAGCAATGCAAACACTTGTGGAAAATCTGCGGGGTGTGTTCGTGAGGTGGGGGAGTCCTCCTGCTCCATTACCATCTGCTCATAACCTGCAGAATTTAGAATTTACACATGCAGGAGCATCTCTTGTGTGCACCTTTCTCTACTTTTTATGTCAATAATGAATGTTGTGTAAGAAGAAACCTACTGCTTGGTGATAGAAGAGACAAACATCGATGAGAATTATGCCAAGTGTGTGTGTGTGTGTGTGTGTGTGTGTGTGTGTGTGTGTGCGTGCGTGTGTGTGTTCTCTCGCATATGTTTGTGCGTGTGTGTGTGTGAGTGCAGTAGTAGGGATTATCCTGTTACTGTTACACTGCTTTAAAGCATCAGTCTCTGATTTCTTTAAGCTCCTCCAGCCGCAGACTCTCAGCATGCTGAGGAATAGGTTGAATGGGTTTGTGATCTTCCTTACAGCTTCTGTCATGCTGTTTTAGCTCTGGCTTCTCACTGCTTGATAGCAGAAACTCCTCTGATTGGTCACTGTGACCACGGCAAATGGTGTATGCCCCAAAATGTCATGAACGTGACTAAGAATCCAGTTTCAGGCAAAAGGAGTGATAGCGGAGGTACACACAAGGTGAGGTTATCATCTTCTTATACGTTCATGTTACATATAGTCGTTTTAATGAATTCTTGAAATGCAACACCAAGTCTGGCAAGGGAGCTATTGAACCACAGCATGCAAAGACCTGACTGTATGAAGAGATTAGCTTTAAGACATCTAAGACGGGAAGAGACAACATATACAGCTCCAGCCAGTCTCTTTAGTGAACCGTGTCCCGAGCCACAGTCAAGGCCGCAAAGTGCAAACGCTGCATTTATTGTATGTCACAGCAAAGCCTCTGATTCAGAGAGCGGAAATCATTTGATCATCTGATTATTATGGATCCCCAGTTCCTTTCAACGTATCATTTCAAGCGTGTGATATGTGACTCTTTGCCTGTTCACTGATAGCCTCGAATAATCAAAGACAAGGGCTGGATATAGACATGACTCGCAGACAAGAATGGGTAAGTTGGCTGGTTCTGCTCATGCATGGTCACTTTGGTTTTACTGTATGTGCCGAGGTTTCGAGATATCAGACTCTGAGATTTCTGCCATCACCCCGTAATGATGAAGTTGAATGGACTATTTTCTAAAGAAAATAAAATAGTCGCTAAGAAAACTGTTGACAGCATGTTCTGTGGATTATCCAGAGAAATGGTGACACTGTTTCTGGAAACAATATTTGTCATCGTTGTGAGAACCACAAACAAAATTACAGTCACCTACATTGTATTGGGATGAAGGCCGAAATCTCATGGATATCGCACAACCTGGGCATATAAAATGAAAACATTGACACTGCCTGGCTATAAGCTACGGAAGCCGAGAGCAGCCACAATAATATGAATTTTAATATAGTAACGTTTGTACTTTGAGACATTTTTAGATTGTAGCTATATTGCTACATGTTGATGATCTGGGTGAAAAAATATTCTGTTTGCTGCACGGTAAAAATATTTTTAACCTGTTTCTTAAATTGTAACTCCATTTCCTATCCAAGAAGCCAGAAATGACACATCTCCTTGCTCTTTTTGTACATCTCGTCCTGCCTTGACTACTGTAATGCGCTTTATGTTGGTGTTAGCCAGGCCTCCCTGACATGTTGGTTGTCAGTTAGTTGGTCCAGAATGCTGCAGCTCGTCTTTTAACAGGAACACGCGAACGAGAGCACATTTCCCCCGTACTGGCCTCCCTTCACTGGCTCCCTGTACGTTTTAGGATTGATTTTAAGATTTTATTGTTTGCCTATAAATCATTAAATGGACTAGCTCCAACCTATCTCTCTGACCTTCTGCAACCACATGTCCCATCACGGTCACTCAGGTCCGCTGACCAGCTGCTTCTGGTTGTGCAAAGATCAAGGTTGAAGCACAGGGGAGATCGGGCCTTTACAGTTGTAGCCCCCAAACTTTGGAACGAGTTGCCTCTGCATGTCAGGCTGGCCCCTACATTGCCTGTTTTTAAATCCCGTCTTAAAACACATTTTTATTCCTTGGCTTTTAATTTAGTATGAGAGTTGCTCTTCTCATTTTTATTTTTTTATTTTTTTATTTTCATTATTTATTTTATTGTCTTTATTGTGTTTTATGGTTCTTGCTGCTTGATTGTACAGCACTTTAGTCAACTGCTGTTGTTTTTAAATGTGCTTTATAAATAAACTTGACTTGACTAACACGTGAAAACACGTCATTTTGTTTGAAAATATAAAATAACAGAAAGTAACATCAATACAGACAGATATGACAGTGATTTTAAAGCTGGGTTCACAAATTGAGCAAGGACAGTCATTTCCAGCTACCGTCTTTGCTTGGATTAGGAAACAGGGTTGTGACTGGGGAAACGGGTTAAGAATCTCTTTTCATCATGCAGCACACAGAATATTGTTATTTTTTGTAAAATCAAATGCTTTGCGCTGTGATTTGAATTTAATGGTAATCCATGAGAGGTTCACACAGGGCTAGGTTCTAATTGCAGTTAATGAGGGAGGTGGACTGACTGTTTAAAACAGATTATGTCACTGTAGTTATCCAGAATGAACCGGTATGAAACCAGTTTTCTCTTTCAGGTGTTATTTGGAGTTAATGTGGTGATTAATGTAGTAAGAAATGCTTGTTAGGGACATACTATGCATATATACAGTCTTACATTAGGCTGCACATGTAGTTTAAGAAAAAGCCTTTTTCAAACATTTTGATATTGTGTTGCTGTTTGTTTGGGGATTCTGTTGCCTATGTAGGATACTATAGACCTTCATCATGGACATATCAAGACATATTGACATGTCATAGTAGAAAAAGCACAGGTGTAAATAATAAAATTACTGACGCCTGCTTCGGTTTCAGGCCTCTGGTGTTGTTCATGCAGGCTCACTGTCACACTGTCATGGCTTTCTGGGACACTTGAACAGAACAGAGCCATTATTAATGTTATTAGTAACACCTGTGGTTTTTCCTGCTATGACAAGTCAAAATGTCTGCTGGGAAAAGGGCTATCGCAGTCTTTCCCATTTGGCATTCCAGACTGCGGTGGTGCAGCATTTATTTTAAGTTACAATATTTTTTTGTTTTACATTAAATATAAAAAATATAACAGTATATATCTAATGCATGTTTTTTTTGTATGCCTGCTTAAATCTTGTTTGCCTCTAATGGACAATTTTCTGTTTCTGTGACGTTAATGGTGATGCATACCATTAGGTGGAGACATGGTTAAAGATGCAGGAGACAAGACCGGCTCAAAACTGCAATGAACATCAGCGTTTGTTTTTGTTTTTTTACTCATTCCCTGTGTGGTTCATTTCTTGTGTTGTTCATGGTGGACGGCAGTTACTTCTGCCTCAGGCTAGACGCTTATTCAAGGTAGACAGCTCATCATGATGAGTGACAAATGCTGGGGCAGAAACTTGACCATCTGAGGGGGAGGGAGGGCAGGACTAAATATACCTCCTTCCTCAAAGTGAAACGTTGCGAATCGCACATTGATGGGAACTCCTCTGGCACACAAACATGGCTTTTAGCCAGCTTGTTTATCATTTATATAATGTCCTCAAAAATAACAGCTGAGAAAAATGAAAAGGGGAAGTCTACAGAGCAACACTACAAATTAATTTGCATCTTTTGATTGGCTGTGTGATGGTAATTACTGTATTCCAGAGGGTTGCAAACCACACAAACACAAGAACAAAGATGTAAACCATAAAGTTACAAATGAGCCAATTACTGTGGTCTGCAAGTTTTACTCTGAGATATTGTTTACATGTGTGTGTTTGGAAGGGGGACAAGAGCTAATTTGTTCTGTGAATAAGAATGAAGGGATTAGAAATTATGAAAAAAAATACCAGAAAGCTGGTGAAAGTCGATGACTCAATAAAATGCTCTTTCCTTTTCTTTTCAGTCTTTTTTTCTAAACTCATTGTGTTACAGCATGTCCCCCCCCTTCGCTCGTGAACCAGCTAGTTTGCCTGCAGCACTGTGTTCCCTTGTTTAGAGGCTTGCGTGACAATTAGAGAGAACAGTTGGCCTTTTCTGCCTCCCAGAACAGCTCTGCCCATCCATATGTTGAGGCACCGCACAATATCTCTGTACCATTCAACAGTGAACAATGATTGTAGGTTAATCATAAATTCAATATGCCCCCTTCATTGCTGCGTGCACACTATAATTTGAGTAAATGAGAACAATAGGGGGGAGAGTGAAAGTTAAAGAGAGGATGGAAAAGCTAGAAAGAAAGAGAGAAAAGAAGGCAGAGACGGAGTGTTGATGAGATGACAATAAAGACAGAAGATAAAGACTGATGAAAGGATTGAGTGTGAGCTCACAGCTGTATATTTTTCTATAGGCTTTCCTTTGGGTGCCTAAGGAATTCAAGTCATGTTTCATCGCACACACACACACTTTTTTTTTCTGTCAAACAGCTCTGGCTAGCTTTGAACAGCTTCCAGCGCCTGAGGTCAAAATAGCACACTTCAAACAGCAAAAAGTATCGTCCCCTGTGCTTATATGAGCTACTGTGATATATAAAAACACACAACTACATGGATAACATGGACAACTACATTTCAATTTGATTTCAGATGATCTTTTGTGCATTAATTTCGCTGTCCAGGAAAATGTCAGACAAATCACCAGAGCTTGTAAAGGAATAGTTTGACATTTTGGAAAATATGTTTATTCACTTCCTTGCCAAGAGTAAGTTGAGAAGATCGATACCACTCTCATGTCTGTACGCTAAATTTGAAGCCAAGAGCCAGCAGCCGGTTAGCTTAGCTTAGCACAAGGATTGGAAACAGGGGGGAATAGCTAGGGGTAGGTGTAAGGTTAGGGTATTTTCCAAAATGTCAAACTATTCTTCTATTTACAGCATTGATGTTTCTACGTAATAGGCAAGTCAGGATTGAACGTGGCTTCGCATTTTTATTACAATTCAAATCCACACTTCTGAATCTGATACCCGGTCATGATTTTAAAGCGACACACAAAAACAAGTACAGTGCAGTGAACCATACATTACTGTAGCTGAGGAACATATCAGGAATAACCTGCTTGCTCAGGCAGATTCTGTATATAGGCAACACTGGGATCAATTATTTCCGCTCTCCTGTTTCCTCTCATGGTTTTCTGTTTGCTCCATTAATCTGAATCAATTGAGAAGAAGGGCTATAGATGCAAGGTATGATACATTATTGATGCCCAGTTCATGAGGGGCCTCATAACATACAGCTCACTCAAATAGAAAGGCCACTGTACTGAACATGCTTGTATTGCTGCAAATGATTAATTGTTGTGCACATTGTTGTGCCGACTGATGACAGACTTTGTGTGAGAGGCCGTCAGGGCCACAAAGAAAGCGCAAGAATGATGGAGACAAAGCCAGCTTCATGATTTTCTCCCCTACTTTTCTGCTCCTTTCTTCTCCCGTTTCTTATTATTCTGCTTGCAGCTGACACGACTCCCCGTCTCCACTCCTCATGGCGCGTTCTGGGGTGGGAATTAAGTAGTGCTGCTGTTTGAGCTCGGGATGGGAGCTGTGGACGTGGAGAGGGATTCGATGAGAATGTATGGATGAGGATGTATGTGTGTGTGTGTGTGTGTGTGTGTGTGTGTGTGCGTCCTGTTGCTGGCAAACACACTCACCTCCAGTTAGTCGACTCTGGAGGCCTGTGTGTGCGTGCGATGGAAAATTGGAGCCTTACCTTGGATCAAACACTGACCGACATGATCACACTCACCTTTAATTATTCTAAATAGTCACTCTTTTTATCTTCTCGCTTACGCTTATCTTGCCGAAGGTTAGATCAGAAGGACGATGCCGCTCTCGCATCTGTATAGTAAATATGAAACTGGATCCAGCAGCCATCTTAGTTTAACCAACTTTAAAACAGCAAGTTGTCATTTTTACACTTCAGGTTTTTATGAATTGAACAAGCAAGATGTAACATGTTAACTAATGAGCTTAAGAGGTGCTGGTAGGTGGATTTTGTTACCTTCGGCCAGAGCCAGGCTAGCCCCCCCCCCCCCATATTAATATGGTGGGGAATGCTCCCCTAGCGCAGGTGAATACAGTATCATGTGTAGTGTTAGTGAACGCAGCCCCAGGCCTGAGTCCTCCCCCAACCAATTCCCTAATCAGGGCCAGATTATATAAGACACCGGTTGGTCTGTGTTCACTATTTTGGCTCCTATTGTCTGTCTCTGTCGTGGCTGGTAGTGTTTGGTGTCACAGTGTCACAGATATGTAGTTGATCTGAATGATCACTTAACATGTGCAGCCTTTTTACACTGCGTACTTAGTTGACTGCCTTCTGTTCTTGCTTAGATCTTGCGTGTTGGCCGAGTATATTGTGTTGGAACCCCATTGTTGTCTGACCTACCTTTTTGAGTGATCCCAGTGTGTTAATGCCCCATACCAGAGGTGGTAAATGGGGTCAAGAGATCAAAATGTATCATTTTAGTATGCAGCATGGTGTGCCCTGTTAATTCCCGTTTTCCTTTTGTAGGTTCACCTGCAGCTGTTTTGCGACTCCTCAGCTCAGTTTAAGTTGGACTGACAGCCTTTTTAGTTATTATTGTCCTAAGTTTTTATTCCCCTTATTAGTTTTAGTGACTTTCACTTGGCTATTAATATTTTTTCCTCCCAGCAGCTCCAGTCCCTGCCTATTTGGTTATTTTGATTATTCTCAGAGTCAAAACTCACTGGCATTATACACACATTTCTGGATTCAGTGTGGCTTACACTTCTGAGGATTATCTCCATGTCCATCGCAAATGTCTATAAATCAGCTTAGCAATCCATTTTCTTCAGTATGAAAGTAATCCAGTGATAGTTGTCTGTACACCCATGGGTGTATTGCAAACAGAAACTGCTAATAGCTAATTCAGTGCAATGGGGCCAATTTGCCAAAATGTAAACACATACTGGCCAAAAGGTGCTTAAGTTGTAGCCCACAGCTAACCAATGGTATCAGACTTTGAAAACCCCTTCTTTTAGATATTAAGCACAGCTCCAAGTATTCCTTCATTCAGAGCTGCAGCAGTTAAAATTGTGCCACTTTTGTGACATTGTCCTCTCCGAGTTCTCAAAAGATATTTTGTATTCACTGCTTTCTGCCACTTTGTATACTTTGGCTGGCTAGCCGAGCCACGTCCTTTGAGAGCAGCTACAGACTGATGATAATGCCCAACATTTGAGTCGTTGTGACGCCCCATGAGCTTCAATCTAAAGCTTTGTGTTTTGTTCTTACAGTATACCTGAGGTTTAGAGAGAATTGTATGTTTCTTTGCCTTTCGTTTCCTTCACAACCCGTCTCTGGATGCTTTTAGTCACCCTGCTGAGGCTCCAGTTGTTTCTGTTGTCACCCAAGCACCTGTGCCACAGACTAACAAGCAGCAACCAGTCCTGGTGGAGTCCAAATGAGTAATGAGCGTACAAGCTACAACACTGCCAAGCCTCCAACATATGAGAGGAACAAGCTCCAAATTGCTTCTGTGGAAATATTTTCCTTTTTAAGCAGCACTCCTGAAAGTCATAAGCACGGTTATAGGTAGATATGACTGTAGTGACTGTAACTGAGCACCGTCACCTTCATCATGATGATGATGGTGATGCTTGTGGCGTTGGTGTTTCTGATGACTCACTCACTTATTTTATCTTTGTTGCGTCCTCAGATGATGTAGGCGTTTAACACTATCAAATGAAAATACACAAGAAGTGTTAGAGACGGGTTGTTTGGTAATGACAAAATACCTGGTTTCATTTTTATGTATTGCGTTAGAGCGAATGGGCAGCAGTAGAGGGACAGACTGATAAGGTAGACGACATAATGGCCGAGTCATTGTCAGAGCGAGGCAGACTGCAGGCCAGCCAATCCATCTTAGTTGTGACTGAAACATCCAATGAGTGAGAACTAACAGGACGGTGTGTGTGATCAGTCTCATACTAACCAGCCGTGGGCATATGCTCGACTGTAGGCTAGTGTGTTTTGATGGAGGGATTCAATAAGGCAAAACTGTCTCTGTCCTCACCTCCTGTTAGCACATTCTCAGCGCCCTCACTCCATCTTCATCTCTGTTTCCCCTTCTGGCATAGAGACTGATTGCCTGCGTACCTCTGGCAGTGAAAGCATCGCTACATTCCCTCACCGCCCAGAAACCCAGGGGCAGTTGGGGTAAAAAATGACCACTCTACATGCATTATAGCATGCTGACATGTTTAGAGGGGACGCTCTGATTAACAATGAGGGCAGCTGACTCTCACACACCAGGCTGCCCAGATTAAACAGGGAAAAGTGCAAACACACCACTGGCAAGACACAGCGGCACGCACCACAGCCACTGGCCAATACGCTCGCACATTAGCATAATGCAACACGTGCAGACAGAGGAATGTTTATGCACCGACATTTCACATTGTAGGTCCATAGTAAAAAAAGATACATACAAATCAGCTATAAATAGTAGGTGAGTGAAGATCAAACGATATGAATAAAAAAAAAACGCTGCAAGGGTCAGAGATTTGACTACATCGATTCACAACCACAGATTCGACCCAAATTCTGTATGAAAAAATATCGATACCGCTGTCAAAGACAGATCTTTCCAGATCTCTCTCTGTACTCCTGTGGCTCTGTGTGTGTGTGGCCCGCCCCTCTCCTGCTAGCTGGCTACAGTATGTCGTATGTTCCCCCACACACAAAAGATTGTAGCTCCATTTGTCACCTCAGCACTCCGTACGTTACTCCGTGATTCGGCCACACAGCGCTCCCTACGCAAACCTTAGGGTCAGGTCAAAATGTTATTTTATTTTTTTTATACACTCTGTATGATCCCACAGATGTCTATCAAGGTAAAATGTTTGCCCAGGCCTGCTCAGTTAACTTTTAGTGAAAAAGGAGAACAGAGCGTAGAGGTGTATGGAAGATTTAAAATGCCTAAATGAAAGCAAATAAATAAAGTAAAGTAAAAAAAGAAATAAAGTGAAATTCAATACACATTGTTATATGTATTTTCTTTTTATGTATGGATTTAATATGACTTAATAAATGTATCACTGCCCATGTTTAGTATTGTTTGTGTGGCAGAAGACATGATTTTCTGGGGTGTTTCTGATTGAGTATTTAAAAATGAAAATGAAGGAAATAACTGAATTATTTCAGTCACAATTTTACTATTAAAAAAAGTTACAGCTGTATTAAATTGTATCAAATATCACTGTGTATCGTACCACTACAAATTCATCTGTGTTGTTTTTGTCAGATAGTGGACTGTGTATCTACAACACACTACACTCATTTACCTGAACACACACACTCTCACAAACAGAGAAAATCGCATGCATGGGAATGTTAAGTAAGAACCAGAATATACTGCCCTGCAGAGTTGTGACACCAGCTAAATGCAGCCCGCTCCATCAAGAGAATCAATACCTATCCAATTAATGTAATGCTGATGAATAGGTAGCCACTGCTGATCACCTGGCTAGATTAGGTTCTTCTTCTCCTCGCCAGCGATATTATCACTCTATCAAGTGCTCTAGTTTGATCCCAGGGCACGATACTGTGTATTCTGTTACCTGTAATGAGATAGAGAAGGAGAAAAGCATACCTGAGTGAGAACTTGAGAGTGCAATGAGAGTCAGCAAGGATCGTGTTTCCAACTGTCCGGCTACTGTTTCCTTTATCTCCTTATAGAAAGGAAACTTCCAGGATCAAATAAGGGCAGTGGGGAGGAAAAACACTCCTTGTGACCTCTGATATAAACATCTGATGAAATACTACATCATCTGGGGGCTTCAATAGACTGTCCCACCCAAAGGTGCATGGATTAAAAGCACTGACAGAAACTCCACTTTCAGACATCTTGGGTGTGGAGCTTTAGAGTTTAAGAGTTGTTGGTGCTGCTGTACAGAAATCACATTTACACCACTTTCATGAATAAAATAAATGGACTTCCCAACCCCTCTCATGTGATTTGTTATGATCTAAGCAGTCTGGAATTTAGCAGTAACACTTTATGTAATACTGATCCAAGATTTGGTGAACAGGTCAAGAGTATTTTCTCAGCTTTGCCTTCTTTAGCTGAGAAATCTCTCCAGAATGAGATCATTTATCACACTTGGCGAAGTGCAGAAACTTCTCTACATTTTTTTGCCTCGTCTTTTGGGCGATGGCAGCTCCCTTCATTCCTCCCTCAGTAAAGAGCTCCTCACATCTTTAGGCTCGTATAAAATGCAGCAGCAAAGTTTTCAGCCAAAAGCTGAGACACAAATTGAGTGTTGAGTGTTTTTCCAGTGGTTGCTTGATAGTTTTGGAACAGTCTTCTTAAAGATACCTGGCCTCTGAGAGGGAAAGAGCGGGGGGTGGAGGCTTGTAATGGGTTGCTTATTTTATTTCCATTTCTTTCTTTTTTTGAAATAGCCCAGTCAGCACCACCCTGCAGTTCATATCAGCAGAAGTTTGAATCTGAATCCCTTTACAGAGCAAATGGCTTTAATCATTTTAAGTATTGGGGATAATATGGGCTGTTTACTGGAGAAGAGGGACATAAGTATGCATAACTTCAATCTTGAAATGGATAGGATTGAACTTGGATGAAAAGAAGAAATTCAAATTAATGACAGAAATGGACAAACTGAGAAGACTGAGACAGCAGTCGGAGCTGCCCACCTGGTAGCCTGCTGTATAGGATTCCTTTTATGCTGAAAGGGATTTTGAAGTCAGTAGGGAGCCTTGTTGATAAGCTGTGAACCTGCTTTGAATATGAATTATTTCACCCTGAGCAGTGTATACGACACTGGCTCATTTGGACTGATTTAGTCCACTGAAGGGTGTGCAGTTTTGAATAATTTTACATTAACAGTACCCATTTGGATTCTGTAAATCAGCCATCGCTCACTATTATAAAGACTGAGTTAGGTAATGATTATTTATCAGAATGCTGCCATCGTAGCTCCTGCACCCAGTCCAGTTTTATCCAGTTTAAACACAGCAATAGCCAACCCACACTCCAGATTGAAACACCAATATTGGATTATTCTGCAAGCCTTTTCTTGACTTTTTCCAGTTTGCTTGCCCAAACCAATAGTATAGCTAGCTAACTGTTGTAGCTAACAGTTCCTTAATGTGAGCATGTGTCGGCTAATTGATTACTTTACGGCTTAATGAAGAACTGGCTGGCAAAATCAAATGTTATTTATCGCTATGCAGTATGGAGGCAAGACTTAATTAAACAAGCACTAAAGTATTAACAGACATATAAATTGACCTGTAATTAACTGCATTTTTCCACTTTCCACACATATTTTATTTGTTTTGTTGTTGAAAGAACTGTGTTCACGAGTTTCACATCCACAAAATGAACCCACCTTCAAACTAAAAGTTGGAATAAAAGCTTTTGAAATCAGTTTCCATTCTTTTAAAGCAATGTAAAAATAGCTAAGTAGGTTGTAGGAAGTATTGTATAGTGTATTGTCTTCATTGTACTTTAGAGACAGTGTGCTTGTAGCTGGCTTGGTAATATAAACAGAAGGTGTTCCAGATAAAGCACTTGGCTTGACTATAGCATACTATGATGCTTACAGGACACAATACACAGGCAGACACCACAGATTAAACTATAATATAATGTAAGTTTATATAATATAAACCATCATTCATAAAATAAAGCAGAGATAACTAACAACCTGTTCCTCTTCAGAGAGCTCCCCAGCCGCAGAACGTTTTGAAGTGAATAGAAAAATAAAATCAGATAGTGTATTAAGGCTCCAAGACTACAGACCGTAAAAAGGGACAGTCTTTCAGTGTCCTATCCTTACAATCAGTCCTTCACATAAATCACAGCATTTCATTTCACTGGGATGTCTTGCATATTCGCAGCTAGACAGTCAGTTCACTAGAAAGCTTCGGCTTCACAAAGCATCAGTCTGGGGCTGCAGCGTTCAATGTGCACTGACCACCTCAGGGGTAGATGAGAAGGATTAGTTTTCCAAAATTTCCAACAGGGCCCTGGCCACAAACTCCATCATTCGCTGACTCACTTCACTTGATTCCGGTACTCCCAAATATTGTTGCGCTCCGAGCGGTTCTCCAAGTCGTCCACTCTGGCTTTTAAAAAATCTGGGTTAGTGTCTTGCTGTGAGATGACAAAGTTTCCTCAATGATGTTTAAGCTAGGGACGTAGACTTAAACACTAAAAAGTCTGTAGCTTTGGAAGAAACACGCTTTATTTATCTAAATCAGACTGCTGACGGCTCATATCTGAATCAGAATCAACTTGGCAAAGTACAGTATGTGTACACATACCAGGAATTTGACTCCAGTTTTGCTCTCAATGTTACACACAGTTCCAAGAACAATTTACAGGAAGACAGAAATATACATACAACTAAAAACAAGGACAACAAAGCTGAACAAAGACATGTAAAATAAACACAGAACTACAAGTAGGTGAAACAAATAGGTGTATATATAAATGTATATAAAAAGCAACAATGACCAACAACATACAACAAACTTTGGCCTTGTGGTTTCATTTGCTTTAAAAGGCTGATAAGAAGATATAACCCAGAATCAAAAATCTACAGCTCCCATGAGTCTTGTCCAAGGCTCAGCAGAGCTGTAGTTGTTTAATGCTAATAAAATAATCAATCATTGTTGTAATGACAAGTGTTCAGATTTTAACAGGAAGTACGGAAGTAATAGTAGTAGTAGTTTCAAATGAAAAAAATAGTACTGCTTTACCTTTTGAACTCAGAAGCACTAAAAGGAGAACAGTGGTCACATGGACTTTGAGTTGACATTGAGATAAAGACTATAAAAACCACAAAACACAAAAGACCAATCAGACAATAAGACAAAACAATATATCTTCTTCTCCATCTCTCCATCTCTCTCACTCGATTTTCTAAGATCTTCACCTGCTCTTCCAGATGAACAGTTCGAGCAGCCAGGGTCCGGTCCTTCCACGGCCTGATGCCCACTAGGATGCAGACGCACCCCAGACACAACAGTCTAATTGCCGTGGTTTCTGTGCTGACACTCTGGTCCTTCAGGATTAGTCCAAAACAGGCCAAAGCCACTCCCACTTTCAGCAGCCACCACAGCCACCTCAGAAGGAAATGGGCCGATAGAAAGGCAAGGGCGATCACCCCGTAGCAAACGAGAAGCATAAGAAACCACAGGGCAGCAGAGATGACCGCATCTGGTGTCACTGTGGGCAAGCCAACTGTGGAGACATGTTAGAGGTTCATATCAGCAGCTTGGCAATGCTGCAAGAGACGCATTTAAATTAAATAATAAACAGAATCTGAGAAACTAAGGAAAAGATGGGCGGGTCAGGTTTTTTCGGCACCAGGTACTGGAGCTTCTGGGGTACATACTTTACAAGATGAAATATGGAATTAGTGTATATGCTCCTAACTTTGTGCAGAACACTTTTCTGTCCAAACTGAGTGTGACCTTGACAGAGTTTGCAGATGGTCTGATTCTAATGGGTGGGGGAAAAAATGAACATGTACTTGAAGGTGATTCAAAAATCTGTTTGCTAAAGTTTGCTTAAAGTTTAGTTATATTAAACTTAAGTGTAGTCATAAAGTATTAGGACAGTGATGTTTTTCATTGTTTTGGTTCTGTACTTCAGATTTGAAATGAGACAGTGAGGTTTCATTGAGGTTAAGGTCCTAACTTTCACCTTTATGTTTCAGGTTGTTCACATATTGGATGAGCTACAAAAAGTGAGTGTCAGTGTCCTAATACTTTCTGTCTGCTCTGTAAATACTATATGTGCATACACAGTCAAAACTAGAAGTACACCAGCAGTGAAAAGTACTTCTATCACACATGAACCAAAACAGGCACACAATGGGCCCCGTTTACCATGGCCGGATTAACCAGTTAGGGGGCCCCAGGCAAAAATTGGCTGTTGGGCCCCTACTGACCCCCCACCTAACCCCCTCTGTGCCTGCACCCTTTCCCTTCCCATTACGTTGTGTTAGTTGTGATAATATGATGAAACACAACTGTATACTGTGTATAGGAACGCGCACCATGTTAGCACCATATGAACTAAAATAACGAGGCAGTGCCACAAAATTAGCAAAAAATGCAGGACCTCCTTTAGTTAGTACTTTGACGGTGCAAATTTGCAATAAATCAGTAACAAGAGAGATGTGGTGTCAATCCCATCAAGCAGTGGAGCTTTATATATACATATATATATTACATAATTATAGCATATATCAATAATACATATCATATTTCCAATATTTGTGTCACCTGTGCTTATTTTGAATGGTAGGGGTACAAAACTTGACTTGTAAGAAAGGGTACTGTAATGTTCTTTACCTGTGAACTGTTATGACTGAACATGTTACACTGACTCATTTCTTTACCTTGGATTCCAGCAGCCTGCAGGAAGTGTGTGACATACTGTAAGAGCACGTTCAGACCACTGGCCAAACTTTCTGCCATAACACCCAGAACTGGAACGAAAGCCTGGAAGACGGCCTGGTGGGTTTGGGTGCACAGATATGAGAACTTGATTTAGGGGAGTTGGCTCATACATGCTGTACAACGCTGGATTCACCTTGCTTTACTTTTAGGATTATCAGATCACACTGAACCTGAACCAGGAAGTAACTCGTCATTATTTCTCACCTTTTCACTTTCCATTTACACTGAAATAACAACAGATGCTTTAATCCAGACGTATACATTATAATGCTTCATTTGTTACATACACTGTAAAATACATACATGTTTTTTTTTATCATTGTGGTTTACACAAACAATGATAAAAAAAACTCTTCAAATTTCCATCTCTCACCTGTTTCATGGAGAGCAACATCTTCTTTCTTCTCTTTTGATAACAAATATACAACAAGATAATCTTCTCAGTATGAAGGTAAATTACCACACAGGTTAAATGACATGCTTTTCCTCAAAGTTGGCAATGTCAATAAAGAGAGGCGTATGCCACTTCACTATTGACACAACACTCAGTGACTCACTGAGAGGATTAGGCCCGACCGATACATCAGCAGGCCAATATTATTAGCCCATATTGGCTTATCACACATATATCAGTGTATATGTTGGCAGATGTACTAATAGAAATTGTAGTTTTATAGGCTATATTTTTCTTCATATGTTGTACATTTCAGTCAGAGAACTCAAGGGAAACAGATACACAAGGACAAATGGGAGTGTTTAGTAAGTTGATTTGGGTAAAATCTCTACCTAATCACTCCCTGCTAGTGTACACCTTTAAGTTTGACATCATGGGAGAACAAACAATGACGCTGGGAGCCAGATATACACTATTTTACACAAGCAGAGTGTGTTGTGCAGTGGTGTGATTTGAGTTGTCTGCCCAGACTGCTTTTATTCCACATCAGTCACAGGCCGTTCATGTAAACAGATGTATGAGAATAAGGGCTACAGTTTGGATCTTTGCCCCCTCTGCAGGCACCTCGGACCATAGAGGGGTATAAAACACCAATTGGACATCGAGTCCAATCAGGGAAAAGCAGAAAAATCTGTATCCATCCCTCTAATCAAGGGTAAAACAACATACTCAGAAGTCTACTTGACATGCCGCAACAAGTTAAGACACAGCAAAAGAACTGCAGGGTGCAAAAAGAGTTTAAATAAATAAGGCCACAAAATCAGTGCAGTAACATGTTGAGATGTCAGCTGACACAGCTGAGTGAAACATGAAGTGGTTCTGCAAATCATTATACTAGGCTCTCCTTTGCTTTTTATTATTAGCCATGACGGTCAGTCGGTCGGTCAGCCACTTTGTACAAACTCTCATGGCAATTGACATTCATGTTCCCCAGAGGATACATTTTGAATGACTTTGGTGACCCTCTGACCTTTCCTCAAGCGCCACCAGCAGGTCGGAGTTTTCTCTTATCCTGTGATATATCTCAACATCTACTGAATGGATAGGCACAAATTCTGGTACAGATTTTCATGGTGCCCAGACAATGTATCCTAATGACTTTGTTGCTCAGCTGACTTTTCCTCTAGCACCACCATGATCTTGACATTTTTCCTTTTACATTAAAATATCTCAACAGCTATTGGATGGATTGCTGTGAAATTTGGTACACACATTCACGGTCCCCAGGGGATGAACTGTAATCACTTTGATCTCCTGACATTTCATCTAGCACCATCATCTGATCAAAATTTCATTTTGTCTAGTACTTTGATTTATAACTAAATACCTGAACCAAAACTTATGACATTCCCATCAGCCTCAGCTGTACATTGTGTTTAATGCTAATTTGCAAGTGTTAGCATGCTAACTCACTAAACTAAGATGGTGAACATGGTAAACACTGTTGCTGCGAGTCCTCATTTGTGCAGCCTCAAATATTGCATGTGTGAGCGTGCGTGTTTATCCTTTTGTGGTTTTGTGTGGCAGTGTACAAGATGAGTCTCATGTAAACTGAAGGATTTGTAAAATTTTTGGTCTACTGTGACAGTTCTAGGCAAAACACGACACGCGTTTGGATGTTTAATTCATACGGAAAGAAAACAACAATATTATCTTAGGATCATATTAACCTTGTTGTCAGAGACCCAAATTGAAACAGACCTGATGTAGACGCTGTCTTCCCATATCAGCCTGGTGTTTCATCAACCTGTCCTCTCTTTTTAATTCCACTTCTGTGTTCCCACTTTGCCATCTCTTTTCCTGCCCTCTAAAAAATGTCCCCACCCCATCCCGCTCTTTTCCCCATTAAATACCATCCCTCATCTTCGTCACCTCCTCTATTCCATTATACCGATTTGATCCCTTTTCTCCTCTCTTTTCTCTCAGCCCCCTCTCCTTGCTCTCCTTTTCAATCCTGGGTGCTGAGTGTTAACCTGTCTATTCACACCGTCTGCTGAGAGAGCAATTAACCTGATCAAAACTTGCTAGTGCTGAGATCAAACAAATTTCAGCAGGGGAGGCCGGTAAGAGAATCACAGGGAGAGGGGGGAGTGGGAAATCAAGAGGAGAGGCAGAAAAGAGAGTTTTGAGGTGAAAGGGAGGAAAAGTTGGACAGGACCATCTGGTGGGACCTTCAGGTGGCCATCGGTGTGAAAGTGTGTGTTCAAACTGTTTTTAAATTGCAGAGTGACTCATTTCTCTTCTCCTGAACGCATCTCACACCACTGCTCATCAGACCTCAACACGCCGGCTGCTGCGATCTCATCTCAGCCCCTCTTGCCTGTGAGGGATTAAACTCTTAATCTGCCAGACTGAGGCTTGCTATTAGTACTGACAGGGGCTGCAGCTAGCTTTGTGTTTTCTGCTGCATGTGTGTGTTGGCTTCTGGTGTATTGCATGGTGGTGTGTGTGTGTGTCAGATGGATGGTGAGCAGCTGCAGGTACACTGTATGGGTGTGTGTGAGATTAATGAAAAAACAATGAGGCAAGGACACATAGAGTGTGCTGGAGGTGGTGCAACACATAAACAAGTTAGCCGGTTTAATGTTGGAGGACTCTGGTGTTCCCCATCTACCACCTGTGCAAAATCCAGACTGAAAAACCTCCCTGTGGGTGTGTGAGTGGCTCTTTCTGTCTGTCTGTATGTGTGTGATAAAGACAGAGTTAAAAAGGAATATTGCATTACTGTCTCAGTGGGGCAGATTGTTGGCCACCTAATCCATTCAGCTGTGACTGAAACGTCGTCTCCTTTGTGAGAGAAAAAAAAAAAGCTGACTGAGAACTAATAGCCCAGCGTGTGTGATCAGTCTCATGTTGCATACACTAACCAGCCCTGGGCATATGCTGTACTGTAGGTTAATGAATAGTGATGGAGGGATTCAATAAGCTGAATGTCTCTGTTCTCTGCACACACACACACACACACACACACACACCCACCTCTTCAGTTTCCATCTCTACCCTCGCTAATGTGTTGTCTGCTCCGTTAGCAGCCATAAGGGCCTGGACAAAGTGTTTGCTTGTTTTAGCAGTTCCCTCAGGCGCATGCACCCTAATGAGCTGCCTCTCAAGGACAAAGTGGGTGTGTGAGGCCAGCGACGCAGACAAATCTGCAACCATAACGATATTTTTTCTCTGAACTTTGACCTTGTGCAAATTTGGTTCCAGCGATGCAGAGGAAGGGAAGTGGAAGGCAGGATGCAGCATGTGTTGATCTGGAACAGTCAGGGTTTTCAAAGTCAGTAGTACTGAACACAGAGGTCTATTTACTTATGACACAGCCAAAAGTTTGGCCAGCTGTTCAGTGTCACTTAGACATATCACTGCCCTTTATACTTCTGTTGGACAGAGATCTTGTCTTGTATCTGTGGCATTCAATAACTAGTTTTTATTTAACATGGGACACATCCCACATGGGAGTACAAGACACCGCTTGCATCTTCTGGTTCTACATATTAAAAAAACTAAATAACAAAAAAGAACATCAGTTACAACATTAGAAGTACTTCAATATGCTTTCAGATTACATATGAATGTGAAAACTGCTGCACGCCTCAAGTTTATCCTGATAAAAGGCTTTTTTTTCTCATCTCCCAGGCTTTTTCCAAAGTAACTGGCTAATTCAAATGTTTCATATATAAACAGCCAACTCAGTCTTTGTTGTTTGTCTTCATCCACATTCACAGAATCAATTTCTGTTTTTATCTCAGTTTTAGCACATTGAATACATCTGCCTTTCTTTTTCCAGACTGACATACTGCCCAGTTTCAGCATTAAGTGGTATAATACCAGTTCTCAACTGGGCACATGAAGATCTTTGCTTTTCAGATACAATAAGTGATATTATTATTATTATACTTTATGGTGTTTTCTTTAACAATTTCACAATTTTTCACTTGTTCTTTGCATTGATTTCGGTGTGAATTATGACAGTGTTATGATATCAGACTCGAATTGTATGTAAAATGTTGATTCTGAGTTGTTACTTCCTGGCAGATTCTGAACCAACCTTTGGTGAAGGTAATTTGGGAGGTAACCACGCCCCCTGTTGCGCGTGAAGCGATCAGGGTAGGGAACATGGATGCGAGCATCTCCTCAGTGTCCTTGAATTTCATAATATCTAGAGGAAAAGGCAAGGAAGAGATGTCGAGCGAACACTGAGAGTCACACTCCCCCTACAGCTCTGGTTAAATGCCATCTTTCTTAAATCGGGAGCTCACATCCTCCCGGTCACTAATGCGCCTGCCTTCACCTTTACGCTTGAACTTGGGTACCTTGAGTCTTCTATGTTGCGCACCACGGCTCCGACTCCCCCCTTCTCCTGCTCCTCCCCCCTCCTCCTCCTGCAGCACCACCAACCGAGCTGGAACGGGACACTTTCAGCGCACCAAACCTTTACCCGCTTCCATCTCTGGTAGTTCAGACTCGCTGCGCGCCTTCCACCGGCTTGGATGATGCGGACGCCGGAGAAGTATTCCTGTCATTAAAAACATGTGGCGGTTGGGAATGGTCGTTGACACCCTGATTTGGTGTTGAATGATCGGAGGGACTGCGAGGCTGCAGAGGGATTTCACACCGAGCTGGTTTGGCCGTCTGGAGATGAGTGCGGGGCTCAGGATGGTAAGCTGCACTTCATAAGTTATACTGATGCCTGCGGGGGTTGTGTTAGTAGCTGAATATTTGTCTGAAGTTGTAATGTTGTCACATTACTTAAAATGAGGAATGCTGGTGTCTTTTAATCTCGTCTCGTCTCGTCATACAGTAGGATAAGACAAATAGTTCCAGATAGTGTCTTTGATTTAGTAGGTGTTTCCACAATCTGAAAGCAGAATTGTTGCCATTTTTTAAATTAATAGTACCATAGGAAAAGCGTATAACACTGCCCTAAACAACATTTGACTTTGACTTTAGGCGTCCCGTTATTTGGTTTTCTCTCCACGAAATCTCCTAAACACGGTTTGGTTATAAGATCTTAATTAATCGACAATTTAAACGAGTTTAATTAAAGGTCTAAACTTGATAAGGGAGCAATATAGTTCCGGCACCCTGTGTGTGTGTGCGTGCGTGCGTGCGTGCGTGTGCACGCGCTTTTGCAAGTTGGTGAGAGAGAGAGAGAGAGAGAGAGAGAGATGGTGCATTAAAGCAACTCGATCCTTATGAGATGCAGGTCCCTCTACCAGCTCCTGGAAAATGCAATCACCGCTGACTTGACCATGAATATAATATAAGCTCTCTGACTGAATGCTGAATACAGTATGACCCCATCACAGAAACATGCTGCTAATATGAACAAAATTAAATTAAGAAAAGTATAGATTTGGTTTTTGTACATGCCCAAATTTTAACTTTCAAATAAGCTGGATTTAGTTCAATAGTACTTTATATATGTTTACAGTAAATTCATCTTGCAAATATGTCAGCCTTCACATGTAATTAAACTCCAGATAAAAAGAAAAGTTGAGTTTACTTTCCACTTCCTCAGACGTCCTTCCTCTCCTGTCAGTCATTCGTGTCCAGTGGAGAACTGAAGGAGGTCGGGCAAAGCTGATAACACCAGCATGCTGCTAAAACACCTCCTTCAATTAACTTTCCACTAAGAAAAACCAGCCACATCCACAGGGAATACAAATTGATTAATAAATAGTTTATCATGCTCTCCTCCCCCTGTGAGGTGGAAATGAAACACCAGCATCGTGATAGACATGATTTATTGGTTCCTCCAGTACAGGATCCTATCCTCCTGGATCTGAATTAGTGACTCATGTTGGTGCGGCCCAATGCTTCAAACTGTCTACGCTGTCCAGTCACACATTAAATAAGCCTGTGGTCACTGTAGATAGACACTGAGCGGAATAATCTCAGTACTGATGATAATATTCTTATTTTATATAGGATGCAGTGAGTAAAATGTAGTACTACACACAGGGCAGGCCTGTAAGTCTGTAGGTTTGTATTAGTCTTACAGGACACTGCACTGTGCTCACCATCAGGGTTTTGAGTCGGCGTTAGGTACAGCGACAGATGATTTTTGTATGTGTGCAGGGAAACTTGCACCTACATGTGTGTTCAGAAATGGGTAGAGAAGTCTGGACTTGCCCTTAGAGATTCTGGCTTTCCTAAATTGCTGCGGCATGTATAGCTTTATATTCACAACAAAAGCTGGCAGGGAGAAAGTTCAGGGCAGCCACCCAAATATAAGTCAGCTTCAGTGTTAGTAGCTGGATACAAGACGCGTCTGAACAATGAGTCTCAAAGGATAATTCCAGCTTTTTACAACCTGGGCCTCATTCTTTCATCATTTGCCACCATACCATTCAATACTAAAAACATCATCACCCACTGCCTTTACAGAGTAAAGCTTTATCTCTAAAGGTTGTGGAGCTGGTTAAATGTACTCCTGTCTGTCACGGGTAAAATGTGTAAAATCTATATATCAAAACTCACGTTCAAAAATGTAGGAGTATGCATTTATTAATAAGACATATAAGTATAATAGATGTAATAGACCTTTTTCACTGCACACATTTTGACATGTCATAGCAGCAAAAGCACAGGTTTAACTAATTGCATTAACGATGGCTAACTGGGATGCTGCCTTAATTATGGTTATTAATTAAACATGTGCTTCTCTTGCTAGGCCAGTCAAAAAAAACTTCAAAATGTCAGCTGTGGAAAAAGGTCTATTGACAAATTTATTTTGACGTCCACCTTTACTATTTGCTGGCAGCTGGTCTTCATGCATGGAGTGTAATTAAATAACTCTGCAGACGGAAAATAGACAAATTGTAAGTTAGTCGCAGTAAATAAATGACAAATAATGTGATAACAGGACTCAGTTTGAAATTAACTGCAACTATTTAAGGCTTTGATACACAGCGAATCCTTCTGGGCAAATGTAACAACCAACAGTGCCAATAAGTTTCAGGGCAATTGTATTGCCAAGAAAAACATTTTGGACCCTGTGTTTCAGTGTCTGTTGCTAGGATTGCTGCCCATCTACAACAGCCAATAACTCACTCTGAGTGTGAATAACACCACAGACCTGAATGTTCTTTTCTACTGTTATCCCTTGAATTTTGTAACACCCGTACTAAATAAACCAGCCAGGCCATCTTTATTGGATGTTGATGTAAATACCTTTGCTATCCGTTCAAGTCCTGCGCTGACCACAGTGACTGGCCATTTATAGCAGCCGAGTTGATGTGTCTGTATGCCTTGTTTCTCACTGAAAGGAAGTGAAAGACGGGGGTGGAGCCTACAGCACTGCAGTCTCATTGAGGTGTGGTCTCTTTGTCTCTTCCTCACCTTTTCTGTCTTCACACCATCTCTTTGATATTCTTTGCCCATTTTTGCTTTATATTGTGACACCTGCCTAATCTCAGTTCTGACATCTCTCTCTCTCTCTCTCTCTCTCTCTCTCTCAGTGCCTGCATGATGCCACCACGTGTCTAGGCCCTCCCTAATCCTTCTGCGGCGACACAGAGGATCCCCCTCAGTCCCCGGACACCTCAGTGCTACACATTTGCCTCTTGACTCATCCAGCTCATCCTCTGCAGCTATCAGCCACTGATCAAACCTAACCCACTCTTTCTATTCGGGCTTTCCTTTTCCAGACTCTCACCTCAGACCAGGATTACCCACTGATCTGATGCTGAATCCTGATACGCCAACTGAGTCTATTGTGGACCTCTGACGGCAATGTCAAAACTCACCCACATTCAACTGTGACAACAGGTTTCCTGACACTCCTCATTCCTCTCCTATCTGGGTTTTTGCTCTGTTGGTTGGAAGCCAAAGCCATAGCTCGTCTGTCGCTGAGAAAAAAATCTTTGTTATGAGGGGTTCTCAGATAAAAAAGACTGAAAGCTACAGCTGTTTTCATGCTCCACTTGTCTACAGTAGACCTGGGCTGTGGCAGGAAAGTTTTTCACATGTGCAAGTTTTAACGTAGGTTGTTGAAGGCTGCTGTACAGAAAGGACTGCTGTGTCCTGAGACCGAAAAGTTGAGCCTGGCGCAATTCGTAGACTCTTTTTGTCTTCATTACCTGGTCTGAGCTGCCCAGTACGGAGCAGCGTGCTTTCCAGATGCTGCCATGCCCATCATCAGCAACGCCAACCATGACTTCAGCAATCTGTCCGTCAGCGATGACAGCAGTCTTGACCGCATCTTCACAGAGATCCCTGAGACTGAGACCATCAAGGTATGAATAAGATTGTCACTAAAGTAAAATGAAAAGATAAAGGAATAAAAGAATTCTATCGAAGTTGTAGACAACTAATTGTACCCATACACACACATATTTCAGATGCCGCTGATCATGCATTGAAGCTTTTCATTGTTCACTCTCCAGGGTGCGTACTACAAGAGAGCTCAGTTCATCCGTCGGCCAGAGGACCTGGTGTCCATCGACCATGCCCTGCTGGCAGTGATCAACGTTGGGGGAAACCGCTACACCTTCCCCTGGAGCACCCTGGAGCAGTTCCCCCTCACGCGACTTGGCCGCCTCTGTGGCTGCCGGTCACCCGAGGACATCGCCAGCGTCTGCGATGACTATGACGAAGCCCACAAGGAGTTCTTCTTTGACCGGTCGCCGTCCGCTTTCAGGGTCATCCTCAACTTCCTGGCTGCGGGGAAACTGCGCCTGCTGCGGGAGATGTGCGTCCTCTCCCTGCACGATGAGCTGACCTACTGGGGCGTGGAGATGACGTACATGGAGCGCTGCTGTAAGAGAAAGATGTACACACGCATCGAGGAGGCGCACGAGCTGGAGCGGCGCGAGGAGGAGCGCAGGCAGAGAAACGCCATGCAGTGTGTGACGGTGGAGGAGACAAGGTACCGAAGGGTGATGAACTGGCTGAGAGATATGGTGGAGAATCCGCAGTCTGGCTTACCGGGGAAGATCTTTGCCTGCATGTCGGTGATCATGGTTGCGGTGACTGTCATCAGCTTGTGTATCAGCACCATGCCAGACCTCAGAGAGGAAGAGGACAGGGTGAGTGAACCAGTGTGTTTGCATGTTGTGAATGTAGCTGTCAGCAACACAGGGCCCTGAACCAAAGTCAAACTAATACTAAATATTCAATTATACTACTTAAATTTGAATAGGGACCATAAATTCAAGTTTTCTAGTAAGATGCCTACAGCAAGCTTGTCTGTCAGTGAGATTTATCATGAGTGATTACGGTTCTTCCCTGCTCAAAGACGCAGAAATTGTGAAGTAACAGAGCTTCTCATAACTTAACATGACAAACTGGATGCTCATTTAGGCATTATCTCAAACACTAACTTTGTTTCCTGGAAAGTGACGTTAAATTTTATCACCAGTGTGTGTCTACAGTATGTCAGTTACCTGTTTATGAGTGAGAAAAAAACAAATGTGTGAGAGTCTTGTTTTATTCGTTTCAGATCGAGGCAGACATTGTGATGCTGCAAAAAGTTGAACTTCAAAATTGTCAAATATAATAACTCCCTGTCGTCACATCCTCTTAAATATCCCAGTGGGATGCTGCTGTGTGTGTGTGTTGACCGTGCATGTCCTGTGATCTGTGTCTACCCATAGCAGCATGGGATAATGAAGCCAGAGCTGCTCACCGAGGCCTGTCCAGTATCT
Organism: Macquaria ambigua; assembly: GCA_008360985.2. Taxonomy (NCBI): domain Eukaryota; kingdom Metazoa; phylum Chordata; class Actinopteri; order Centrarchiformes; family Percichthyidae; genus Macquaria; species Macquaria ambigua. The sequence goes on from VMKM01000878.1 coordinate 64,927, forward strand.
GTCAGTAAACATTTGGGGAATAATGAAATGGGCTTACTGTATGTCACACAAAAGACACGCACGCTTTGCACATTTAAAAACACTCTCATACATGCACTGGCGGTCACATGCCTTCACACACACTCACACGGTCACATGCACATACAATAGTAATGAACTCATCCACTGTAACTGATATGGCTCTCTCTGAATTTTGCACACATTTATTCTAGAGCCTTCTGTTCCCTTACTAATATTTTACTGCAGCGTATCCACTGTTCACTTATGATCCATTTTCTGATTGCGTATACATTTTCACCTGCAGTCGAAGATTTTATCCTCCTCTATATTTTCAGCAACATTCCCCTGTCTGTTGATCCCTTAATCAGGAAAAAGGTTGCCGACCTTTGCCCTAAGAGCCCTTAAATAAGAAATAGTATGTATATATGTGTCCTATGTGGTTGCTGCAGGGAAACTCTATGCACCTGTTCAACAGCGGTTGAGAAGTCGTCAACAGCAGCGTCCCTTTATTGATTTTGATATGAGCAGTCACAGGCAGCCAAAGGATCAAGTGCACGAGGGTGTTACACTGGAGAATTTAGGGAGGCGGAGGAGAGCGCCGGTTGCAGAATGCTTGATGAGTTTGTAAAGGCTGAAGAGAAGAGCCAGGAGGAGTCCAATAGAGGGTGACAGTCATAGGAACACAGATGGAAGAGCTTGGGCACATGATTGGAAAGAGTCCCTGGGTCTGATTCACTGAGTGCTGTAAAACTTGCATGACTGGGTGATGCTTTTGATATGGACCTTTTACAGCATATGACTGGACAAATCTGTAAGAACCAGCCTATAGGGAAAAAAGCACAGCGGAGTCAGATGCTACTGTAGATTTATTTTCTGTGCAGTGACAAGGTTCATAACAAAAGAATCAGAAATACAGCAAGGTTTACAAGCAAGCAGATATTCAGACAGCAGAATCAAAGTGTTGCTGAATACAAAGAGATTGTGTTTCCTGATGTACAGTATCATGATTGCATTTCTGATGTAAACAGGAAATTGGGCTTTCCTGCTTGTAAATCTCGCAGGTAAACACAATAGCAGTGACAGAGACAGTGGAGCTCCATAGGAGAAAACTCCACAAGGGCCAGATCACTTTCCCCAAACTCCTCGCACACCCAACCCTTATACACATACGCACACTTACCACTGTAATAGTATATTATTTCCTGGCACAAGAGTGTTCCAGGAAAATGTAGTTTTGTGAAACTTAACACTTAATTTAATGAATACCGCTGTGTGTATGTGTGTGCATGTTTGGATGGTTGTGTCTGACATCTCCTTGTGAGGACATTTTGGGTTGTAAGGTCATCTTTGGTGTATGTGTGTGTGCATGTGTAAGATTGTGCCTGACATTTCACTGCCTTGTGAGGACATTGTGGTTTGTAATGACATCTTAGTTGTGTGTGTGTTTGTGTGTCTATGGCTGTGTCTGACATCTCCATGCCTTGTGAGGACATTGTGGGCTGTAAGGACACTTTAGGTTTGTGTGTTCATCCAAGCATCTCTTTGCATGTCAATGCTCATTCTTGGAAATAGGATGGCAGCTCCCTCCAAAAGTAAACAAATCCATCTGCTGCTTTCATGTTTTCCTCTCTGCACGCTCCTGAGTTTTAAACTTTTCTCATGTGTTCAGCTACTGAACTCCGTCAGCACTGTCTGGCTAGCCTGCCCAGGCAGGATGAGCAGGACTCCTGTCATCTTTAATTCACATGGCCCTGCTGTTTGTCTCTGTCTCTGGTCTGCTTTGTGCTGGAGTGGGCCAAAATTCCCTCATCCACTCATCATTCATCCTGCTTCTCTGCCTGCCTCGGTTTGGGTTAGGAGTGTGAAAGGAGAAATAAAGTAAGTGGAAGATGGAGGAAGAGGACAAATAGATGAGTGAAAGAAAATGGTTTGGAGTGAGAATTAAAATGGGGATGAGAGTGAGATTCTGGTGGAAAAAAAGCAAGACATAAACAGTGCTTCATTTTTCCCCTCCTCCTGCTCCCCTCTGTCTATCTCTATGTAATGTGTTTCTGCCTGTCCTCAGTTGATCTCTTCTATCAAACAGTTTATCACTATGAAGTAAATGCTTTGGGAGGGGCCTTTATCTTACAGCTCAGTTTCAAGCCCACTGATAATAACCAGCTCATCATTCCTCCATCCCCTGCTGTGTATCTCTCCACTGTATAAGTGCTCTGCTCTTTATGTAAAAACTCTCCATATAATTGTGGACCCACTATTATTCCTTCAGGCTGTGTACTGTTGCAATATTTTGACGGGAAGAACATCCTCCCCTGATGTGTTTCAGAAATGCAAATAGATGCATGCAATATTGATATAAAATCAGGGAGTCAAAACGGCAGTGGATTTTTAGACCCAGCTGCAAGAAGGGTTAAACTGCCTGTGGAATTTGTAGGGCTGTAGTGTTTCAAGTTACAATTTAGTCTTTGATCATTATTGACATATGTTAACATTTTGGACAGCATGCTTACCTCAAAGGAAGAAACTGGACTTGAGTAGAACTTGAATGTCTGGGAAGTGTACAAAATGTATAAATTTGTTACTAAAACTAAAATGTCCAAGGTCATTATGTGAACATCACAATCTTCCACCACAGATTGTAATGTGCCAACAGCATGTTTTGGAAGTTTTGTTTTCACAGTTTGTCAGGTAAAATGTTGGCATAAAGTTAAGTTTGCAGAAGTTAAAGATTTGTTTTATTAACATTTAGACTGGTTTCAGACCTCTGAGTCTCTGCTCACAGCTCAGATTTGGTCACCAAATCAAATAAATCTGATGCTGTGTTCACTGACAGCTGTTGAGCAGTTGACCAATCAGAGCTTTATTGGCCGGATTAAGAATGTGGACTTCTTCTTCCTACATAACTAGTTAGCTACCTGGCTATATTCGTGAAAAATAGCAAGCACGGTTGAGATTAACACAGCAGTACAGTTTGTTGCAAGTCCACATACAGAAATAGCAACTTTTAAATCAACATGTTTTTTGATCAATGTGAGCTGCATTGCAACTGCTCTTAGTAACCGCTACTGCTACTTCCATGTTGACTGAAAGTGATGTCTACAAAAAGGATACGTCACTTGCCGCTATTAGTTAGGGCAAAACAAAACAAAATACTCCCCCTCTACCACACACCTCCATCATCACCTCCAACAAGGAATCGGCTAACCTGAACACAATGTCAGGTTGAATGACTTAAGTGAAACAAAATGGTAATTCGGTCTGATTATCAGGCTAGGTGAGGCAGCTAAGATTTCATTTAGGTTTTAGATCAAGATCAAGCATAGACTGAGGACACAAGATTAGGGTAAGTTTTTGGTTCATTTTTTTTTAATTGCCTGAAAATATTAAAAACTTGTGTGTTGTGGAAAATATCTTTGCATGGCATCAGTAACCACAATGACCAGAGTTTAAGAAAGATGTTTGCAACTATCCACTGCTGTGATGACAATGACATTGCTTTCACTATTTCAATGTCACACATTGCGGTGGGCATATTGAGTAGTTCATGAGATAAATTTGTACTGTGACTACTGTCCTAACCAGAGCTGAGCCCAGTAATCCCTGGCAGGATAGCAACAGTGTTTAGATTGGAAAGAACAGGGCGTATGCAGTTTATAACTCTCTCTGGAAAGCAGCAGGTCTCAGCACACATTGATAACCTGCCTGAGTTTACATTTTGTTGCTGTTCAAATGTCAAACATCCACCAAAGACACTGACTTTCTTTGCACATATTTCTGAGTAAAACTTTTCTCTGCATTCATTTTCATTCATTTACAGCATATACATCAGTGTTTTACTCTCAGCGAGTGTCGCTCAGATTCATGTCTTTAATATTCTCGCCGGGTGATGGAGTATTTTCAGACAGCCTCATCAGATTTGCTCTCCTTTTCCTAATTCAGTCGTATTCTGGCCCGGGGAGTAATTGAAGTGGCCGTTTTATGTCCTTAATGCCATAAATTGGAGTGGGATTTGCTGTTCAATAATTACGTCCCAGGGCATCAATCACAAGTATCTGGAGAGAGAGAGAGAGAGAGAGAGAGAGAGAGAGCAGAGTAGGAGACTGTATGACTTAAGCTTCAGACTGGGAGTTTTGACACGTTTTCTGTTTGACCATCCATTTGTTCTCAAGCAGAGACTTGTCAATAATCTTATTGAACCATAGAAGCTGTCTGTGCAAGTGATTATAGAGAGAGAGAGACAAAAGGAAAGAGAAAGAGAGATAGAGCGAGGCAGAGATAACTTCTGAAGGGAAGATAAGGTACTTCTCTATGTATTAGAGGGGAGAGAGGAAATAGAGGAGTCTGGGTCATGGAGAAGGAGTGGAAGATAACAAGGGGACAGAGTAAGAGGGGAGGATGTAAACACCAAACCAGCCATGAAGCCCCCTTTGTCTCCTTCCTCCCCCTCATCTTTCCTCCCAGAGTAACTGTTCAAAGTTTAAACACTGTCTGAGACACAGCGATATTACCTTGGCACATAAGGAAGAGGGGACACACATTAGCAGAGCACACACACACACTCCCAAGACATGCAGGTACATGGCTTATTTTAGTACATATTAATATTTGTTATTTTTTAAAGAGGGAAATCAACAAACAGAATAATTGTTGAATGATTATATAGGATTTAATATACAATCAAAATTTTCATTTCAACACATGAAGTAGCCTGTAGACCAGTGATACTCAACTTATGGCCTGTGGGCCAAATGTGTCCCGCCATACGGTGCCGCTAAAGTTGCATATTAGCCTATCAGCGATCTGTGCAGTGCAAGTGGTGACACTTGATTTCTGGGAAAAGTTCATGTATACCTGACCTACGCAGGGCACGTGGGAGAAGAAGAAACTTCTCCCAATTGCCTGCGCAGGGCTGCTGTGACTGGATGAGTGAGGACAGCAAACGTCAAACGTTTGACAATAAAAACAGGCAATTCAATGAAAGCTGGAAAGATGAATTTGCCGTTATTTTGCCACCTCATACTAATCCTAAACCACAGTATTTACTTGTCAAATGACAATTACTGTATGCAAGTTGCTAATATCAGGCAGCATCACAAGTCAAAACATGCTAGCTTCAGTGCAACGTTCCCATCTGGTAGCACCACAAGATATCTGATAAAAATTATTGTTTGTTTATTAACTGGCCCCTGGTCTCCTTTCATTTTACAAAAGTGGCCCCCGGGCAAAGCAAGTTGAGTATCCCTGCTGTAGACTGTCAAGTGAGCATGGGGAAAAATAGATTAATAACATTTGTGGTCTCTTGAGAAGAACAAACTGTTATAAAAAAGAAAACTGAGCAATGTTACAGAAGGCCAGAGATATCAGAGGTACAGATGATTGTTTTCAGTTCTTCTCTCAGAATCACATTAATATTTTTTTTAATTTTCTGATCTGAATGAATGCTCAGCAAAGGTTCACGCTTCACCATGAGGGCAAAAGTTAGTCTAATTAATTCTGTAATCTTGACAAGCTGCAAAAACAACCTTTGTTGTGGTCACAAAATCATCTTTTCACGATCACTGGAGAACAAGGTTTGTTTTGCCAGGATCAAACAAAGCATGAGAAACAACATGAACATCACCTGCAGCTGTCTATACTACACGAACATTGGCAAAATGATTTGTGACAGTGACAGTGTATTTGCTGCAGAGGCTAAAAAGGGTTTTCAGAGATAGATTGCCTATAGCGTGGCATACTATACATAACAAACGCTAATGTCATCAGGATAAAGTCAGTTTAGGTAATAGTGTGTAATCACATTGAGTGTGTTAACAGACCTTCCATCCTCGTCATGTTCAGCAGAGCTGCGGCGATGGAATATGAACATATGTTACAGCCTGGTATAATAACCTGGTCGGGAATCCTTTTCTGAGTGGAATTTACATGCAACACTAAAGGTTATTCATTGATAAGATGATCAGCAAGCTTCCTTTAAATGGTAGAATGGTAACTCCAGTTTTCCAGGGTTTTTGACTGGTAGGGAGGATCATTTTTAAGCTCGTAGCCTGAACTTGTTAGACCCCATATTTGGTCACTTACAGTACATACTCATTTCTTTTTGAAACAGGCAGTATAGCTGTTTAATGATTAGGGTAATCTACTGATCCCAGAGAGTTTTCTGATTAGCAGTAATGGCTGTCTACAATAAACAGTATTCTGATTAAGCACAATGCAAATGAAAAGATAAGAAAATTGAATGACCAGGACTTTATCTTTCGCTATGATAGATCTGTTTGTCATATCTCCAACAGCCAGAAACTAAAAACAGAGTTTGTTCTCTTATCTGTCTTTTTACAACAATGTCCGGCTCCATTGAGAATATTTGGAAAAGATCAAAGTGTTGGCCGTGATAAAATCTCAGAAGAATTTCTGGTTATGCATGTATGTCTCCTGCTTCTGAACTGTGCAGAATTGCAATTATGTGAATCAACAAAGCCAGTTTCCAAATTTGTGTCTCTGAGGGGGACGTGTGATTTGGCATCCAACATTTCTGACTGTCTGGGAGCCATGAATGAATTTCCCCGCCGGCAACTCAAAGCAACACAGTCAACAGTCTGATCTGCAAAAAAACCCAAAACAAAACAAAAAAACAATTGTGAATTCTGTTTTAGCGCAATACAATTGTAGGCCTTCCCAGCATATAATGTTAGTGAAGGTAATTCAATTCCACACCTGCGATGTGAAACACATAATGTAACAGGAGATGCAAAGAACTAACAGTAAAGGCTTTAAATGACTCCGTTTGTGTGTGTGTGTGTGTGTGTGTGTGTACTCTCTTTGTCTTTCTATACACAGAGTCAGCTTGCTATATCTGCTGAGACAAGAAGACAAAGCACCATCATCAATCATGAGCCTCATTTGTGTGTGTAACAACAGGGACACACAATTAAGAATGCATTCTTCATGTGCCACATTTTTAGTCTTCCCCTTCTCATAATTTCAACCTCCATTAAAAGAACATGAAGGGAGCATAAATAGGTGTCTGAGTCTGTAAACTTTGTTGGCTCAGCGAGGCGAGACTGAGGCTGGCAGTCAGTCAGAGCGACTATAGGTCAAGGAAAGTAAATAAGACTTTAGGCATGCTGGTGGCTGGAGAGGGAGAGAGTATAAGGGAGAGGAAAGGAGAAACCAAAAGAAGGTAGATCCAGGGAAGAGGAGAGGGGTGGTGAGGGAGAGGACCTTACAGTACCTGCAGATGATCTTATCAGAACTGAGATAATGTGAAATCGACGATTTAAGGTGATAAAGAGCAATAAAAAAGCAGTGTGTGTGTGTGTGTGTGTGTGTGTGTGTGTGTGTGTGTATGCATCCCACAACTTTATAAATCTGCTCAGTTCTTGCTATAACAGGTACTGTAGATACTGTCTTTCTCAATCTCACACACCCTCAAACCACGAGGATCTGTAGATATCTTTATGCTAATTGCCAGACTCCATTAAAACCCTGACAATACGTGTGTGCGAATGTACATGCACTAATAATTAGCATGCACATGCATTTCCTATGTGTTTATGTCCACGGGCATGTACGTATTCTGTTGGACCGTATCAGTGTGGAGCAGATTCAATGCCTACTGCGGCCTATCTGCTCATGAGCTGTATTCCCTCTATCTGATGTGCTGCATGGCTGCCAAGTGGGATTATGGGAGAGAACAGCAAAGTATGAGGTGTTTATCCTGTCCGTGCCAGGATGGGATTGCGCAACGCAGCAGAGACGAGTACAGCACAATGCAGTGGAGTAGAACCTCTTAGATCTGAATGTGGTAGGGCTGGAGATTGTTGTTGACAGTTAGTGTTGGGGACCTTTGGTAGTTTAAATTGTGCTATTTTATGTACTTAACAAATAAAATGTATGACTTTTTAATCAAAACAGACTTATCTAAATATTCACGATTTGTCATTTTTTAAAAAGTAACTGTCCTTTTTTGATGATATTAACCTTCTGATAATCTTTATAAGAATAGATATTTAACAAGGACACAAAGTGCCATAAATGTCAAGCACCCTTCATAATTATGCAGTACTGCCAAAAAGGAGAGTTCGGGCATTCTTACACCTATAGTTCGTATGCTCTGGTCCGAATCAGTTGATGAGTTTGTAAACCTTAAAGTTTATTGGTCAGATGTGTCTGGGGCGGGAGCAAGAAAGTAAATACAGGAAGAAGGTGCTGTGTTCTGGACTAGTGCATATTTCTGTGAGAGAAACATTAACCATGAATTTAACATGGAGCAAAGGCACAGTTGGCATTTGCTCATAACCCTGGTAATTATCTGGGCAATATACCAGGCAAAACTATACCAGCAGAATGCCGAATGCACTTCGAGGAAATGTCTTGAAAATACGATACTGCTTCACACTTTGCAAAGAAGACGTGCTGCCTTCAGACAACTGAGCAGAACAAGGATGCTTATATTTAGCTCAAGTTTGCGGATTACACCTGGTAGTTGCATCACATCTAGGTCGGATCACGTTCCCACCACAAACAAAGCGCTCCAGAGTTTGTTTGGAACTGGACCGAGACCACCTCCTCTAAAGGGTCTCAGTGCGGTTGTGTTGGTCGGCACCCGAGTGCAATTACTGTGTTCACACCTGCCCAAACAAACTGCACTAACTGAGCAAACACACCAGGGTTCGTTTTAACCGAACCAAACAGGTTAGATGTGAAAACGCCCTGAGATATTCATGGACATTGTCTATGAAAACTGTGTCCTTCAAAGAACTGAAGGCCAGCAGGCTGAATCTGTGCCTCCTCCCCAAATAAGACTCACCAAACCAAAACAAATGGCGTATTCATCAATAAGACAAGGTATAAGTTTCAAAGTCTACCAGTGCTGGGTGACGTGGCCATCAAACAGCCACTAGAGTGATACATATTAATGGAAAACTTGGGAAAGTTTGGCGATACTATTTACAAAGTCAATAACCATCATGTACCTTATAAATATAACCTGGTTTCCTGATTCACCAGATTATGACAAACACCTGAATGCACCATAAAACAGTTGGACTGTGGGAAAGGGTACAATGAAAGCAAGGCAACAGACAATCTGGCAACCAACTTACAAAACAGCTCTCTCACTCAGACACTAATTGGTGATTAGGAGCAGCTGTGGAGGCAGCAACAGATCAGGGCTGATTAACGATGAACCACAGCGGTGCAGGACAGGAGAGCACACTGAGGACGCCTGTTGGACAGGTGAGGAATGACACAAGCAGGGAAAGAGAAGGACTGAGGGCAGAGGACAGCTGTGGCTAAGACACACGCAATACACAAAACACACACATGCAAACACAAAGAAACAGACCAGCAGCTCTATTGCCCCGAGGTTATATACTGAGCAGCAGGTGTCCACCCCTGCACGGTTGCCCTTTCGGGTCACTGCAGCACGTCCGAATCATATTCTGCCCGGAGCTACTGCAAAATCAAACACCTCCTTCACACTGCAGCTCCACCCCATCATAACTGAAGTCAAACGCACCCTTTGCACGGTGCCCCTGCATTCCTACATGCAGCCTGCAGAGCCAGCACCAGATGGATGTGTGTGTTTCTTTTTAATCAAATTTTCTGATATGCTTATTGATGCAACAAATTGATGGGACGCTTTCAGTGTGCTGTAGTAGATGGGGGGAAAAAAGTAGTTTATTGCTTGCACAGCATTGTGATAATAAAAGCACATGGCTCCCTTGCTGTGTGTGTGTGTGTGTGTGTGTGTGTGTGTGTAGACTGGAGTCTATATTGTGAGTACATTGCTGATGCACCCATAACATCTTGAATTCAATGAGACACTGAACACTTTCAGATATTGGATGAGAAACTAACATAGCAACAGTGAATTGCTGAAAAAAGTGTATGTAGTTTGTGTGATTGTGTGTGGATGTAATCTATCTTTGATGTAATCTATTGTTCAATCCCATTTTTGAGGTTTTCAACAATGCACAGCCATCTTCATCCTATATTCGATGTAACAGAGACCCTAACAAACTGGAAAGCGAAAACCTCATTTGCTGTTCATGTGTGTGTCTCACTCTGAATGTGTGTGTGTGTGTGTGTGTGTGTGTGTGTGTGTGTTCAGCATCCTGACAGACGGAGAATGGAGACTTATGGGGTGTGAAGGGAACCCCATGCTTCAGATGTCACCTCATCTTTTCCTCATCAACTGATCTTGTAATCCCTTTCTCCTCCATCCATCCGCAGTGCTTAGCCACCTACTCTCCCTCCATCTATTCTCATGTTTCCTTTGTTCTATCTATCTATCCTCCCCACCTTCCCTCTTTCGTTTTTCTTCATTACGGTGTTTGTGCGTGAACAAGCTGTTGGTCTTTGTCAGTGATAGGACACTTGGCAGCCTGTTCAGCAGCCTCATATGGAGATGAAACTGTTCGGCTCTGCTCTCACACTCATGTCCACTTTATGGCGCTCAGCGTATGGAGTGTCATTAGAGTCGGTGGACAGCGTGTCTTGGGAGACTGGGTGGCTGTTTGTTGCTCTTTTATCATAATACATATCAAGGATTCTTGCAAATGAATGGGTGCAAACACACCTGATTACATGCGTTACCTTGTGTGCATTTGTGTGTGCATGCAGCTATCAGGAGAACAGCCTGACGATGGATGGAGGTGTCACATAATACGAGCCCTCTAATAACCCATGTCTGGTGAACACAGTGCTCGATTTGCAGTATTTCAGGTTAAGGCCAGCGGAGTGGCGTTCAACCACACACCTTATTTTTTCTCCATGTATTTCTGTCTCTGTCGTCACCGTCTGTCCGTCACTTTTCGCCACCTTCCTCTTCTTTAAAAGTGAGTGCAAGGTCGGTACAGCAGCACAGAGAAGCAGTGTTCAGTGGTGCAAAGTATTGTTCAAGGTCTGCTGCAAGGTAAAGCTGATTGATGGGCAGAATCTTTTCTTTTGTCCCCCTTTCTGCTAAAACCTGTGAATCCAGTAGGCTCATCATGGGGGACTTTTTTTACCTGATTGGGAGATGGGCCCCAAGAGAGAGATATAAAAGAGAGAGATGAAGAGACAGCTGTGGAGTTAGGGACATACTGTGAAAGAGGCAGAGGATGAAATTGAAAGTTAGAACAGAACACCAGGGAGCATTCCTGAGGACGGTAACCAAATTTTTTTTAACACAGTGCAATTTATAGTCATGCACATGTCTCTATATCATTCATGGAGCAGTATGACAGTTTCATGTAGGAAGAGTCGTCCTAATTACCAACTGATGACAGTAAAATGTGGAGCTTTGTCTGACCTACAAGTAGAAAAAAAAACACATTCATAATTCAGAGCTATAGAAGCTCTCTCTTGTCCAACAATAAAGAGACACATTTACACTTCAAACAAGTGGCGCACAGAGTGAATCTGCTGTCTCGCTGCACAGAGATGGGTCACTGTCAGAGGGTAGATGGGAGGCTGTCAACAAGATGTAAAACTCAATTGGTGCTGGCAAAACAGCAAGATGCAGCCAGGAGTAGTCATGGTATATGCTTGAATTATGATGATTTTTAGACAAATTGTATCCTCACCTTCAACCCAAATTAAGAATTTCTATCAAACATATTGTGTTTTTCTGCCTTCATGAAGAGGAAGGGGCAAATGTGTGTGTGTGTGTGTTTTCTGTTTCAGGACTTATTCATATTTAACTGCCACGTGTGTGTGTGTGTGTGTGTGTGTGTGTGTGTGTGTGTGTGTATGTGTGAAAGAGTAGTATACTATATTGCACCAATCTCATCTCCCTGACCATCTGCCCAGCCATTAACGCAAACGCTGACATCAGTGTTACACCCTGAAAATGATCAGAATTATGCAATAAGTGCCAGAGTCAGAGAGATTACTGAAAACCAACCAATTAAACTGCGGAGTCAGCGCCAAACACTGGGGGCAACGGCCAATGTTTCGGGGCTTCCGGTGTCGCCAGCAGATATCCGGGCCAAGATTTTGATGACAACTGTAACAGAATCTCACACATAGTCATGTTCCTGTCCATACCTCAAAACCTACTGGGAATACATTTTAAAATGTCATACCTACATACTGTACAATTTACTACTTGCTAGACGTTCGCTCATAACAAAGTGCAAATCTCCCTCACCATGCATTATGGATGAAGGAGCTTTTCTTGCTTGATTTGGAGAAAAGAAGATGAAATGAAAAGCAGTTCAAATGTACGTATGGTCCAATAGTATTGAAAGAAATCACCGTGCTTCATTCAAGTATTCAAGGCTATTGGCTAACTATTGTCAAAAGTTGACAAAGCTACGAGATATCTATCTTCTTTCTTTCTTTTTTTTTTTTCGTTTTTGTGTGTGTGAGTTGTCTTTTGCGGTCTCCCTTGGTTACCTCTTTATAATATTTTGGACAGCCTGTTATTTGGACTTGAGGTTAATTCTACAGAAAGGCTTGTGCTTCAGTTCATTGTAGACCGACCACCTTCCTTTCTGTGGGATTCTGTGGCAACTGTACTACTGTACTTTTGTCCTAGAAATTTAAGTTAACAAACATTTGGAAAAAAGGAAAAGCTGTAACAATGATACAGTGGTTTCCCATGTGGTCACTTCAAATGTCCCTGTCCTTAGAATGCCTTGTACGATGACTCCACCCTCGCTGCAGTCTTTGTCTTAATTTGACATTGACAGTGTTAATAAGGACGATAATGTGAAACACGGTGTGAGACAGCTGCTGGGGTGAACAGTGTCTGTGTTGAAATGAGCTGTCACTGACACATTAGTTCCAGAGAGAGTTGTACAGAGGAGATAAGGTCAGGGAGATAGTGGGTGTTGTGGGAGGTATTGTGTGTGCGAGTGTGTGTGTGTGTGTTTGAAAGAGAGAGAGAGACAGAAGTAGAAAGCTTCTATCTGTAACAAATGGCCAATCATGCAGAGGGTGAGAACGCTCCCTGATGGGCCTAATGTCAGCCCGAGTGAGAGAAATAGCAGCGAGGAAGGGAATAAATGAGAGGTAGAGAGTGCACGTGAGAGACATAACGTGAGCTGAGGGGAGGAAGTGTGTGACAGATTGATATAGGACAGACAGCCAAGCAGAAATCTCAGCAGGACTGGACATCAGACAGAGAAAACATGAGGAATGCAGGCAAGACTAAGGAGGAGGAGAGGTGTAAAGGTTAATATTTAGTTAAAGATTTATTGAAGGTGTAATTCTCAGGGAGTGACCCTTTAAACCATCGAACGTGTCTTTTCCTTTTGTAAATGTCCTCTGCTTGAAGAACAAATATACCCTAGTCAGTCCTTCACACCTCTGGAGAAATCATGGACTGCCCCGATGAAGAACTTGTGGTTCCACTTTTTACTGTGGGCTGCCCTGCTGCTCTGGACCCACATGCAATGATTCAAGTTTAATATGCCTTAACAAACAAGGAGTGAGTGGTGAAGTCAATAAAATGGATATTTAATCTTTTATTAATATGTGGAGCTAAATGGGGTATCCTTAGAAATTGATTTGTTTTTAGTAAATAAGTTTTAAAGCTGCACTAATCAATATTTTTCATATTACCAATGGATCAAATGACTGTGTAATGTCAAAGGGGTCACTCGTAGTGACGAACCCACAGAGAATTATCTGGCCCACAAACTGTGCTGTTGCCAACCTCGTTTCCAGCTGCAGCCAGCAGCTGTTTTTAGTGAAAAAGCCCTAATAAACCTGCTGTATGTTAGCTGCCCAGCACCAAATGGAAGACACATAAAGTCAGCGACTAGATGATGAACACAGTGGAGGATTCAACATCTTAACAGCCACATATTTGCCTCAGGAGTCGCTGGAGACCAAAACTAAAAGAGTTAAAAAGTGAGTAAATATTGGACATACATTCATTTGTCAAGTGGTCAGAAACACAAATCCAAATGAATGCTAATGTTGCTTCGTGTCTGCTGTATCTGTAAATAGGCAAGTGTTCTCTAACACGTTGACCATAACTTAAAGTAATAAAATGTTGTGTTTTTGGCTCGTTCTGCTTCCCCCAAGTGGAACTTTCTGTAGCCATACACACACTCCAGGATTATTTTTACATAAAGTTTTATTTTTACATGAAGCTGTTTATCATGCGTAAACATACATACATACAGAGTGTAAGGACTTTAAAGCCATTTACAAGTGTTCATTTCTGAATGAGTATGCTGTAATTATGTTCAGAAATTGTTGTTGCTCATTCAATTTTATAGTCCCTTATGTAAAGTAGCACAAGAATTCCTAAAATTTAGAAAGCCATTTGGTGCAATTAGGATGATGGAAAAGCTGTAATGAAGCACTGACAGAAATTTCTTTTATTTGCAAGTCTTTAAGGTTTGATTTACAGCATACTTAGGGTGGAAAACACAACACTCATAAACTTTAACTGATCTCTAGCATTACCAGAAAGCTTTTTTACTGTGTAAAATCATAAAAAAGGCACTTATCTTTGGAAAGTTTCCAAAGATACTAACTATGTCAGGCTGAATATTAGGGAAATGTGTATAAAATGATGCACAAAACCTAGAATATTTCCATTGAAGGAATTGTTGCAGCTATAGAAAACACAGAGTCTTGGGTTTGAATATTTCACTCAGTGTAAACATCATGTGGCTTCAATGTAGAGTTAGAACAAGCTGATACGGCACATACTGTATATTCATACTGTGTAATAAGATAATTTTTCCAACTTTAAAGCCACGTAAAGCTGCTCTGATTAGTATATTATATTAACAATGGACCAAAGGACTACTGGTGACATGAAAGGCCTCACTCATAGTGACAAACCCACAGATAATTATCACCTGACTCTGCAGTTCCCCTCAGCTCTATACAGCGTTTTAACGCCTTTCAGCTCATTGTTTTGGTTTTACAGCTGACAAATGTACTGTTTTGGTTGGTTCACTCCTAGGTGCAGCAAAAAAAGTTCTGATAAACATACATGCCCAACACCAAACAACAGACTGACAAAGTTAGCAACTAAATGGAGCATGTAGTAGGTCAAAGAGCCATATATTTCCCTCAGGAGTTGGTGGAGAGCAAAACCGAGCTGGTGGTCAGGAACACAACTCCAAAAAATGTTAATGTTGCTTCCTGTCTGTGTAAATAAGCAAGTGTCTGCTAGCAAGTTTGCCATATCAGCTATATAAAGTGATAAATAATTATGTTTACTACTTAATACAATTTGAACAGGGAACAAGAGGGGAAACTGTTTGCTAATGTGTTAAAATTATATAGGCTTTCCTGGCCACTGCAGTTCTAATAAAAGATGGATGCAGAATATATAAGAACAGATACACGCCAGGACTTCTGCTGGTATCGCAATCACCAGTATCATTGTAATATAGCACAGTGTAAAGAAAAAAGCATGTGATGTCAGAATGAATGCATGAAGGGAAATGTTCTAAAGACAAAACGTCATTTCTAACCCATTAATAGTGCTGCATATGTACTGTACAACACTGCAAATTACCCAGATACACGTCACTGCAGAGAATGAAGTGAAAGGCTAAGAGTCACTCTGGGATGAGAATCAGTGAGAATAGCAGAGAAGACACGAGTGATAAATGAGAGCGGGAGGAATGGGACATGTGTGAAGGATGCATCATGCACAGAGAAACAGTGGAGGGAGTTGTGTTAAAAGGAACACTGAATGAATGAAAGATTTCAAGCAGAAAGGGAGTGGTGTAAGGGGCCAACAGAGAATGAAGGATGAGAGGGAGGGAGTCCGCAGAGGGTGCAGGAGGAGGAAACAGAATGAGTGATGAGACGGTGGAGACAGAGGCAGGGAAAGAAAAGAGAGGGTGGCAGAGAGAGAAAAGAAGGATGAAGGGGAAGGAAAATAGATGAGACACCAAGTAGCAGAGAGATAAATGAGAGTGAACAATGAGAGAAGTGGAGAAAATGGGGAGAAGCTGATGAAAAGCGACGCTGAGAGAACACACAAATAATGATCACCTTAATAATATATACTGTATCGAGTCAAGTGTTCTTATTTTCAGTTTTATAATGTTTTTGGGTTTGTTTTTTTTTTGTCATGACAAGTAAAGAATTCTGATGCAGTTTTACTTGTACAAGGCAGATAATTACAAATCACTCAAGAAAAAGATGTAAGAACATTTTTGATCTCTCTGAGAAACATGCATACTGTATAAAAATATGTATGTCAGTTACTGCAGACAGAAAAAGATGGACAACAGGGTGCTGCCTGAGGAGATTGTCCTCCCAAGAAAAACGACAGCATCAATGTTTCAGAAAATGCCCAATAATGAAATATGTTTCCCTTCAAGTGACAAAGACCCCTAGCAGCTGTAGGAATTATGACTCCTCTCCAGCAGGAGCAAGAGAGGAAGTAGTGTGATGTTGTAAAGCCACAAAGTCCACAGAAAGAATGTGTTCGGAGGATGGATGGATCAGCAAAATGTCGTACTTTCGTACCGATGTTCAGTTTCGTACCGACCCTCTTAATCTTTTAACCATGACCGTGATTGGTTGTTAACCTTAACCAAGTAGTATTATTTTAACCATGACAATGAAAGCCCCCTTTCTGAGGCTATAATTTTAACCCAAACCACAATGTTTTCCTAACCCTAACCAAGTTGTTTTTCTGCCTAAACCTAACTAAACCAAACCGTAACTATAGTGATGTCAGATCAGAAAAAGGGTTAATTTTTTCAAAAGTGATTTGTAACAGTTTTACTATGCACTGACAAATGATGTCATACTGCCGATTGGAGCGTCCGATTATAAAGCACCTGTACGTATGTGTTGTTCTGGAGGCAATTAAAAATGACGTACTTTGTCATTTAATTTGTAGGGTCCCTGAAGCGGGACGAAGAAGAGGCAACCACCATGGTTAAGAGTGACAGACTAAAGGCATCAGTATGCTTGAAAGTGCTTCAAAGTGCAACTATCTGAAACATACAATCCGACATTCAATCTGATTGGCCAGTTGTGTGGAGACGAGAAAGTATGCAGGATTTCAACTTCTCTCTAAAGCTATCTTTTTTTATTCTTCGCACAGCTACTTCTGTCACTTTTTGTGTGTACAAATGAGTGCAACACCATAAATGAGGATAAACCGAAAATGTGAAATGCGCACAGTTATCCCCATTTGTACAATTCATTGCGTCTCGCCCCTCTCTATGATGGCAGGGTTTTAGCCCTGCCTTCCAGTGAGGCCATCTGGAACAGAATATAAACGCTTTTGCCTTCAGACGTTGTCAAACGACAAACTAATTTGTTTCACGCACACCCGGGCCTTAAGAGACCAGTCTACTTCGGTAAACAATTAACTTATTTGAGCCTTAGTATTCCTTCAGTGGAACTGTGGCTTTAAAATTGACAACAATACACACATTAGAAGGATTAAATTAGCTAACCCATGGTGGAAATTAATTTATTTGTGGTAAAGGGCCAGCAACGATTATTAGTGGAAATGTATCTTTAAGCACTTTGTATTGGCATCAGTGCTAGTCTTCAGTAGTGGTTGCTGCTTGATTAGAAACAAGTAAAATTATATCTCCCTTTTTTTGTAAAGTATGAAAAAAGACTCAGTAATACATTAAGTGATTCTAGATATTTTCTGCAGTGGGATTTGTATTTGTGAGGAGGTGGAATAAAGGCTAATTTGTAGAGAAAGGAAAAGTGACGGAGATAGCTGTGTTGACGCGTTCTGTTCTCCAAAATGTCCTCTGTGTTTTCACATAGGGTTTTTTATTATTGCATTGCTCTTCCTTGATATGTAGTTGGAGGGCATGCAAACCTGATTGCTTTCTGTCACCGCTCCCACTGAGTTTCATATCAATCTTTGAAACCTGCCCTAATAAAATTATTGATTGATTGTGTCACTGTATTATCTATCAGTTCTGCTGCAGTAGCCTTAGCATACTGAGTGACTGTAGCTCATGATTTATTAATGATTACCAAGGGTGATTATCTGACCTCAGGATTTTTGTCTTTTCCCCATCTCACCATGCCTTCCACCCCATATGTCTTGCTCCCTGTCAAACTCCTGCTCCTCTCATCCTCAATCTCTCTGTCTCTCACTCTCTCTCGCTCCCCCAACCCCTCGCCTTCCCTCTCTACCTCAGGGTGAGTGTTCCTCCAAGTGCCACAACATGTTCATCATAGAGACGGTGTGTGTGGCCTGGTTCTCCCTGGAGTTCATCCTGCGGTTCATTCAGGCCCGCAGCAAGCTGGACTTCCTCCGCGGGCCGCTCAACATCATCGACGCCATGGCCATCCTTCCTTACTACGTCTCCCTGGTGGTGACAGAGGAGGACCCAGCCCTGGACCACGAGAGGCCAGGAGGAGGTAAGGGCTACTTGGACAAGCTGGGCCTGGTGTTGAGGATTCTGCGGGCACTGAGGATTCTCTATGTGATGCGGCTGGCTCGCCACTCTCTTGGCCTGCAGACACTGGGGCTAACGGTCAGGCGCAGCACCCGGGAGTTTGGCCTCCTCCTGCTTTTTCTCTGCGTGGCCGTCACCCTCTTCTCCCCGCTGGTCCACTTGGCTGAGAGCGAGCTCACAGGCACCCATGACTTCAGCAGCATCCCCGCCTCCTACTGGTGGGCCATTATCTCCATGACGACCGTGGGCTATGGCGACATGGTGCCCAGGTCAATTCCAGGACAGGTTGTAGCGCTGAGCAGCATCCTCAGCGGGATCCTCATCATGGCCTTCCCTGCTACATCCATCTTCCACATGTTCTCCCGCTCCTACCAAGAGCTCAAGATGGAGCATGACCGATTGTTCAAAGAGGAGTGCGCGGCCGCTGCGGCTGCTGCTGCTGCCACTGGGGAGCTGCAGGAGGCGGGAGGTGAAGGAGGTGGGGGGGACTCAGCTCTGTCTGGGCTGGGATTGCGTCTAGACAAGGATAGTGTGCACTCACTGGAGTCTCTCGCTCTGTTAGGCAAAGGTGGTGAATCTGCAGGAAATAACAACCACAGCCTGCCAGCAGCAGCTTTCTGAACAGTACTCACACTGACTGACTCAATCCTTAACTTCCAAGAAGAGTGGAGTCAACTAATCTCTTTGTTGCATACAATAAAAGTACTGCAAATGACTATTGCTCCAAGGGCCTCACTTGCCATAAGGTATCTGTGTTGCATTGGATAAAAGGAGATTAAACAAACAGCATTTCTTTTGCTCTTTGGTCTGCTGATAAGGAGTACACACTTTAGACTGCACAGAAACTGAAAGACTGAAAACCCTTTAAATTGGACGGTCCAGTTTGTCTGACCAGAAAGCCAATATTAGTAACCGGCTGCTTCCATAAACATGCAATATTCAATCCAAAGTTGCTTTTCCTTCCACTGTGAAAATACTTATAAGCCCGACTGCAACTTTTAGTTTTATTCTTATTACATTTCAATATGTTGCCTACACTATGACCTGTCATGAATTCAAAGACGTGCTCCTCTTAGTTTATTTTTGAGAAGCTTGAAGCCATGTTCTGAGAAGAAATATAAACAAACTGATAGTTTGGCTCATATATGATGTATATCCAGCTCTCTCTCTGTCTCTCTCTCTCATGTATGTTTGTATGCTTGGACTCAAAGAGGTGATGGTTTGTCCATTCTCTACTCTACTCGTTACTACTCCAGGTAAACTGTGTGAAGATATTGCAGTCCAAATAGTTTTTTTTCAATCAGCTGTTGAGGAAATGAAAGGATGGAGAGAAAGAAGGAGTGTTTGTGTTGGGGAGAGAGGGTACGTGAGTGAGAGAGAACGAGCGTTAACAACCATGACGTGTACTTTGCAACGCTCCAAATAAAAGCTCTCCTAGTAATCTGAGAGAAATCCATTTTCTGGGCTGCAGTTTTTTGGTTTGTTCTGGGTATGACAGTCT
This sequence comes from Macquaria ambigua, assembly GCA_008360985.2. Lineage (NCBI taxonomy): Eukaryota > Metazoa > Chordata > Actinopteri > Centrarchiformes > Percichthyidae > Macquaria > Macquaria ambigua. The sequence goes on from VMKM01000878.1 coordinate 84,784, forward strand.
AATCTCCTGGGCTAGGCCGGGATGCTCAAGCAGAGTCCTGCCACTGATCATTTCTGAGAGAAGAAGAAACAGAAACAGCTGTCCGAGCCAAGTATTCTGTGAACAACAATTCTGTGACAATCCCCTTCTTACATCACCTTCTCGTTTTCATGTGCGCAATCACACCACTCTGGGTGCCATGTCTCTCTACAAATCTGCGGTTTGTAGACGGGGATCTTCGTAATCGAAGCCCTGCTTAGCAGTACATCTCCAGGTCTGGGATAAACCAATCCTCAGGTGAAGTCATGCTCCTTTTTCTGAGAAGAGTGGTCAGCCACACTATGGGATCCAAGAAGGATGTGGAGGCACGCAGGGACATGCCAGATGTGGACGTAATCTAGATTAAAATTGGGATTAAAAGTCCCGCACGCAAACGGGTTACTGCCTGAAACTTAACTTCATCCAGTTGCTTTAAATTTGATTTTGATTTTCTTTTTTCCTCCACAGAATGCCAGTGATTCCAGTGCAATCGCTTTTGGCGTATTGTGGCGTCTATTGGCCATATGGCATCCAATTTCACCGGCTATAGCTCTAGTGAGATTTATAGGTACAGTGGAATTTGTAATCGGAGCTCCTGCAGTAACATATGGCCCAGAGGATATCAGTCTGAATGAGGCAATTCAGCTTTGCATGATGAGATATGATGGATTACACAGATTAAGGCTATTATCCATAGTCAATATCTTAAGAGACACTAATATCCTAAGCAACAGTATATGCATAATATTTCACAGGACTGATCGTAATGATCACATGGATCATAAATCTAAAAACAGTTATGGGGATAATGTGTCCTCATATGAGCAATAAAGATGCACATCAGGTAAGAAATATGCTTTTAGCTGTTAGGTTTATGATGAATCTCCACGTGAAACAAAGTCAAAGAAAAAACACCATTTTCTTGTCATTCACTTGGCACAAAGAATAACATCTTACATGACATTTTCAGAACTCCTTAAATTACGTTACATATTTAATGGCAAAATTTGAACTATTAAAGCAATAGTTCAACATTTTGGGCAAAAAAGCTTATTCACTTTCTTGCTAAGAATTAGATGACAGAATCAATACCATGTCTAAAGTATGGAGCTGGAGTCAGGAGGCAACTAGCTTAGCTTAGCTTAGTTTAATGTGAAGATTGAAAGCAGGGGGAAGCAACTTGCCTTTCTGTTGAATGTTCAAAAATATCCCTACTAGCACCTCTAACACTCACAAATGATCACATTGTATCTCATTTGTTTAATTTGTACACAAAGAGAAAAGTTGTGGTTTTACCAGGAATTACTTAGCTAACAGTTGTCTGGCTCAATTTTCAGTCTAACGCTAAGCTAAGCTAAGCTAAGCTAATTAGCTCCTGGCTCTAGCTCCATACTTAACGTACAGACATCAAAGTGGTATTGACCTTCTTATCTAACCCTTGGTAAGAAAGCAAATAAGCATGTTTTCCAAAATGTCACACTATTTTTTGAAGAGTGATATAACGTAAGGGGATAGTTCAACATTTTGGAAATGCTTATTCACTGTCTTACCAAGATTTAGATGAGAATATTAATACCATGTCTGTACGTTAAATATGAAGCTACTGCCACTAGCTGGTTAGCTTAGCTTAGCTTAGCTTAGCTTAGCTAGCTACCTGTTATTGCCGGTGATGCATTATACAGTCAGAAGTCAAACTTATTTTATATCCAGATATTATTATTGGTGAAATTGTCATGAACCTGCACAAATTTGATTCTGGTTTGAAATTAGAATTGACAAAAAAAGTCAGATATCTCAATTATGGACCACCATTATAGACAAAGCAACCATTTCACTAGATACAGAATAACTCAAGACAACTTTTCTTATATATTGTTTTTCCCAAGTAGACCACAACTTCTATATGTGAACAACATCTGTGAGGGAAGCAGAAAAGCACTTTTAATTTTAATTTTTAAAATTTTTTTCATATTTGATCACCCATCCTGCTGTAAATCAGATAATGTAAACTCAAATTCCTGGTACATATCTGACATTTCTGTCACCTCAGAAAAGTTGACAACGTCCAACAAGCACCTCATCATGTGTGAAACTACTTCAATTATCAAATTTCTGCACCCATAATGGGAAATGATAACCATATTTTTACCTACCTGCTTCAACAGTTGTACATGCCACTTCAGTCACAAACCTCTTTCCTCCATGTAAAACCTGAAAAGACAATTTACTCATTACAATGTAAGTCAAAGGGTGGATGATAACTTTAATGATTTAATTGTTTCCACACAAACCCCTCATTATATTTATGCTTGATAAATGACTGACATTACTTCTGTTAAATGACTATCCTCTGATCTGCAGCCACTGTAAATAAATTGAAAAGAGTGTTTTTAAGGCACTTGTTCACTTGATTGCTCTCTCCAAACAAATGGGGGTGATGTCAGTGATGGGGCTATTAAGCCACAACACTTGATTTAATTGGCAGAAATTGTGCAACTGTTTCGCAGATTACAAAAACACTTAAAGACCATCAGGAACAGTCGGTAAACATTTTGCACTAGGATACTATAAACTAGGATAATTCATGTTAATTGCAATGAAGATTTATGACCACATATACAATAGATTAACACACATATACAATCTCATTATTTTTCTCTGGTAGTCGCACTGACTCTCTTCTCAGCCTTTTGTACAAACAGACAAACACGTACACACACACACACACACACACACACACACAGAGGCAGGTAAAGCAGAGGCTGTTTCTTGGGATCTCATTGGGATGGATCTCCTGTCTATTCCCTCTTTCAGCCTTCTCTTAGGATCTTGTCTGCAGGCCCATCACATACTTTGTTGCTGCCAAAGACATCTACACTCCCCTGCTGAACACAAATTGCACTGCTCTTACAGTTTCACTTCATGCCCAGAATAAGGCTCTCTGGTATCAGCACAGTATTTCTTTCTTTATTTTTCTTTCTTACTGTCTTTCTTTCTTGCTTTCTTTTTGTAAATGTTATTTTCAGATTTTATTTTTTCCCTGCTTCTCTTTGTCTTTGTCCCTTCTCTCTCAAATTAACCCCTTACATGACTGCTCAGCTGAGACGGTATGACCAAACCATTATTCAGAAAGTCAAACACCACCGCACAACAGCACTACACATAATAAATGTGGCCATATCTAATTTATTTGAAAAGTTAAAACGTAAACAAATTCATCAAAAGTTCTCTCTCTCTCTCTATTTTGCTCTTACTCTATCTTCCACATACACAGACAAATGGTGCTCTCTCACACACACCTACTCACATTGGAGACTGAGGTTTTTAGTGGGAGGTTTTCTTGCTCATTGAGAGTCTAAAGGTTGAAGGGGTCACCACATGCATTCATTGTTCCCATAATGTGGGCGTTGGGAAGCCCTTTGAGACTGTAACTATGATTAAGAAGGCTGTACAAATAAACTTAACTTGCAAATGTGTGTCTCTTCCTGCTGGTAAGTAAGGATGGAGACGCAGGGGGCTGGCGTGGAAGACTGCGAGGTGTTTTGATGGAGTAAGGTGATGATGGAGACTCAGCAGACACACCAGATGGATCGACGGTCATGTGTGTCATCTGCCTCCTTCTTAGCACACTGATGAAAAATCCTGGCAAAACGCTTATTACAGTTGGAAAAAATGGGGGAAAAAGACAAAGAAAAGAAAGTTTGATGGTATTTTGAAATTATCATTCTCTCTCGTACTCAACGCCTCTCAGATTCTAGTAAGTGATCCAGCATGGGCGAAGGTTTATAAGAGTGACTCAGTGACTCATTTCTGTAGTTTCATTTTTTTAAAGTCATTTTAATGTTAATGAAATACCCAACTTTAAGAATTCATGTGGGCACAGAAAGACTGAGTAGGATGTGAGTCAGAGACTGTATACTATAGTGCATGTATTAATTAAAATAATCAGCAATCTTAAAAGGGAAGGTTTGAGAAAAAATATTGTAAATGTTCTGTGAAATTTGGCCTTTTACAAGAAATTCACCCACTTCTGGTGATTAAATAAAGTTTTGTAGTCATTCAGTGATCCAACACAAATGCAGAGGAGGTTAAAAAAAATTGTTTGACATTTTGGGAAATGTCAAACTATTTGCTTTCTTGCCAAGAGTTAGTTGAGAAGATCAATACAGCTCTCATATCTGTACCGTAAATATGTAGCTAGAGCTGGCAGATGGTTAGCTTAGCTTAGCATAAAAACTGGAAACAGCTAGCCTGGCTATGTCTAAAGGTAAAAAAAATATATCTGTAAGATAAAATGTGTAAAATTAGTGAGCTTTAGAGGTGCTGGTAGGCAGATTTTGTTACCGTTGGACAGAGCCAGACTAGCTGTTTCCCCCCGCCTCCACTCTTTATGCTAAGCTGAGCTAACCGTCTGCTAGCTCTAGCTTCATATTTACCGTACAGACATGAAAATGGTATCAATCTTCTCATCTAACTCCCGGCAAGTAGGCCATTAAGCACATTTCCCCAAATGTCAAAGTATTCCTTTAAAATTATGTGTGTACTGTATATGGTAACATACATTTGCACCCAGACAGAGTTCAAACTCAGTGAACCAGGTCTGATTTTTGTCTGGTTTCACACTAAGGAGACCCACCAGTCTCCAACAATCCAAATCCTCGAAAGACATGAGAATCAGCTGGAAGGAAGGAGAGGAGGAAGGCTATTTAAAATTCATAGACAGCTTTACTTTCATCCTATATTTATATACTGATGAGGGCTCAGCAGCTACAGTCAAGTGCTTAGGGGTCGTCTGAGCTGAGGGGTGTTTTGCAAGGAATGCTGTAATTTTCACAGTGAAGCCACCACTTGACTTTCAGTGTTCTTCAACCATTAATTGATTGTGTGTTTGTGTGTGTAGGGAATTTGGCCCTATGTGCAGCCCTTTCGAGTAGGTCACCTTTAACCAGTATACACAACTGTATCAGTGGCTTTTAGAAAAGAAAAAAAGCTCCTCTAAGAAAAAAGCAGCAGGATGTGTTCAGCTTAATTTCTAATTCTTGTGTTTTGTGTATTTGCAGAGTGATTCAAAATGCAGCATACCGTCTGGTGAATGTTTACCCCATTTTCTTGTCTTTTTTGCAGCATGCTGTTCTCTCTCTATGGTGATATGATTATTATAAAACAATTGCTGGACAAATCAATTGGACCTCATGTTCATTGACACATTCAAATAGATGAAGGTTTCATCAGTCAACATCAGTAACTGTTACTGCGTTTAGTAATGTTGTATAACAGATCTGTGATACATATTACCTTGAAAAACATACGCCAGATTCCATATGTGCAGACACATATGTTGGCCTGTACAGTAGGTTTACATAACCAAACACATCATTTACAATTACATCAAAATTAAACCAAGTGATTCTATCTCAAAAGATGATGGGGTGATATTGAGATTGCTCTATGTTTTTATATATCAAATCATTTGACTTTTGCTGCAATTATGGACACCCTAGGAGGAGTCAAGGCAGAAACACATCCAGCTGAATGTTGCTGTGACTGATAGCAAATTACAGTCTCTTTTAATGTCAAATATATTATGCTGAGTCCTTCTCATCTGGTTAACAAAAGAAAATGGATCACAAATTAATCTGTTTTTAATTAATTTCATCTATTTGTCACCATTTCAACTAAACAGAAATGTTGCCAAATGATCAGAAAATGACTGGAACTGATAAAAACAAAAAGAAAAGAATTATGGTGCAAAAAGGTTATCTGAAGATATTCAACTAATATACAGATGAAATATATTTTCAAGTATAGAGAGATAAAAGAAGAATGATATTTTATTTATGACACTGGTTACTGCATATTTGCTGTACTGTATGTTGTAATGGCAGCATCATTACAAGTAAGACCAAGTTGCAGTGGATGTCACTTTACCATTACATTTTCCCATGCAATTAATTTTACTGCCATGTGAGATTATGCTCTTACTGTTCTCTGTCCCATTACTGTATGTCCTGTCTTGATGTGCCGCCATATAGCCATTTTTCTCCTTTGTTGTAACAAATGTCTTTTTGAATTCCTTCTTTGTCATGAGATGTGATCACTCTGTGTGTGCTCCCTGCCGTTTGCGTCACGGTGGATGCACGCCACATGATTTCTGATAAGACGTGGATCCAATTAAACCACACAGACCCAGAAAATCAGGATAGAAACCCCTATAGAGACAACATCCCACCATTTAGATCGACCATGGCTCAGACTGAAAATGTAGAATTTAATCGGCTGAATGAGTCTTCAAGGAGTCTTGGAGTGTCTTCTCCCCCTAATTTAGAGGAATGAAATGGAAAAGTGAAAAAATCTGTCGGAATCTGCCAACTCTGCCTCACTGTAGGGACACTAGAACCAATTTATTGAATAACATAAAACGTGTATGTCAATGAAAAGGGAAAGAAAAGTTGTTTTGCTGTATTTCTTTCTGATAGGAAATGTGAAAGTTGGTTTAGCAGAGTGCAGGGGGGGAAATCAGAAGAGCGTGGAGGTTTGATATAAATGTAAAACTGCTGGAAAACAGAACGCCTTTTTGGGTGACAGAAACGAGGAGAGACAGAAAGACAGCAATTGGTAAGATGTCAAAGAGAGAAAGGGGGCGGACTGAGAGAAAGAGAGGCTCTTTATCTGCCTTCTTACCTGAAGCCGAGCACACAATATTCAGCTTCATAATGAGCTCAACTATGTGCTCGGACTCAGAATTAGGCCTTTATGTGGTGTCAACTTCACCCTCCTGAACCTGTGTGTCACAGTCTGGAGTGTGACAGTGCCATTCTCCACTAGTCCACCAGGGGTCCCGGACTTTCCCTCCTTTCCCCATCACCTGACTGCCCCACCCTACTACACACCTGTTCTCACGTCCCTCATCAGCCACTCACCATTCATAGCAGTCTTCTTCCTTTGTTCTTGCCAGTTTGTTAAGTTATGCTACGTGCATTGTGTCTTTGCTTTCCAGCGCTTGTTTTTGTTGATCTGTGTTCCAGAGACCTGCTACCTGCCGGTTTTGGACCTTACTTTATGGACTTTGGATTTTCTGCCTGCTCCCTTGGATTTGTTTGCTTGTGTTGGCCTGCTTTCCCGGTTTTGACCCTTGCCTGCCTAACTAGTCAGTAAGCCTTTTGTGGTTTTGACTATTAAATAATTTTACTGCATCAAGCTCTGCCTCCATTGTCTGCATTTGGGTCCTTCTCCTGTATTCCTGTTACCCTGCTTGCATATTTGTAACACTATGGACCTTTTTAAAACCTTATATTAGCACAGGAGATGCATACACACTTGCACGGAGATAGTGAACACCATAAGAGATGGGGACACAGAGACAGAAACTACCAAAAACTCAGCAGGAGGACAGCTCAAGCAGCAGCTATGAAGCCTGTAATGAAAACAAAAGTCCTTCCTACAGGAGCTACTTTTCCAGAGCAGTGCTCCACAAGGTTTGCATCAGTTATGAATAATAAGTACCCAAAGAGTACCTCGGGGGAGAAATAACAGTTAGAAATAAGGGAGATGCAAATTATATCGATGAAATTTAAAGCAGTTTGTGAAGCTCATTTGTCAAACATTTTACATTTTGATCAATGTTTTGTCACATATGCTTGTGTTTGACCAGGTCACGTCGCCTAATTGTCCACAGTCACTATGGGATGCTGTTTGTATCACTCCAGAATAAAATGCAGCAGCTCATCTTTGCCATCATCAGCTGGATTGGATAGACGGATTGACCCAAATAATCTGTCTCTGGAAGATTACTAGACCCCGTTTGTGCCGCTCATGTACTGTAATCACCGTTTTCGGATTTGAAAATTTCCATTAATACTGTCAGGTGACAGGAAAAAATGAAATGAAAGTCAAACTATGAAAGCTGTGGCAGGTCATTTAACATTGAATGGGAAATTCAACCTGCTTCACAAGGTGTGTATTTGTTCCTTGACCCAAACACAGATGACAACTGTTAAGAAGGCTTGCTGTTCACATAGATTTCAGGCAGAGCAGCCCACCTCAATTTCACTGGACAGCGTGTATGTCAGGAGCCAATCAACTCCTTTTTAGAGGTTAATTGGTTTGTTTAGTCTGTCTGTTAGATACTGCACAGAGTTCGATGGACATGTTTGGGCTGTATGTGTATTCTCACCGATACACCACAGTGATTCCAAACTCCACACTTAGTGACATTTATTCTCAAAAACCATCACAGCAACTGAACGAATAAACGGCTACCTCGATCAGCTTTTGGCTTCATAAAAATATACTATCTTCTAGTGACTCATGACTCTGCCCTGACATTGCACAATTCAGCAGCAGATGTAAAGATACTAATTTCTACAATGATAGTAGCCAAGAGTCTCAAAAGTGCCTTCTTCCTCAGACTGCCATTGCTATCACCTTTTTCTTGTTTTCTTTATGTATTGAATGCAAAGAGATTTGGATCCCTTTTTGTGGGGTTTATTGAAAGGCTCTCTAGTGAGATAGTAGCTCAGGTAGTAGAAGTGCAGCACTTAAATCACAAACTTCTGAAATGCTCTGAACATCACATATATTAGAGTCAGAGCATCTGAGGGTTGATTTGTTCCTCACCATTGATAAGAGAAAGATATTGCATTATCTGGAAGACTATTATCTGAAGATACATTTATGTCTATTCTGTTCTAATTGAGTAATTATTCAGTTCATGATTTGGTGCATTTTCAACCATGCTAGCGACATGGCTCAAGGGATGGCAATATTGTCCCAGACTGAAATATTTCAACAACTATTGAAATTTGGTACAGACATTCATGGTGCCCAGAGGATACATCATAATGACTTTGATCCCCTGACCTTTTCTTTTAGCATCACCATTAAGGTTCTGTATCTTACAAATTAATCTTCCCCCTCTTACTGCATTTCCCTTCTGTCCACCTTTTTTCCTTTCTCTCACTTTCTTTTAATGCATCATTCTTCACATGTTCCTTAACCTTGCACTGTCAGCAAATTGACTAACACAATACAGTTGAAAACACTGAAAGACCTAGCTTTAAGATTGCTATCAAGCTATTTAAGAAGGAATACCAGCATCTTGACATTATGTCAAGATTGAGGTGAAACCCGTGAGATGCAGCATATCCTGCTGTTGATAAAACAAATCCCTTCATCAGTTTACACCAAATCATTTTTCCAACATTATCTTTGTTCAACAATACAGGAAGGGGGATGCTAACAAACTCAGGGGAGCTATTCCCTTGTGAAATCTTTATTTAAAAAAAAAAAAAAAAAAACAGCAGCTGATCCCACTCATTAAGCCCCAGCCCTTCCTCCCTCTTGTATCTACCTGTAAACACTTTCGCATTTCCTGGAAACAACCTCCTGATTCAACACAGCCTTCACCTGTAGACCAGAGCTCGACATCAGCGGGTGAGTTAAACCTTTTACATATTCTTATTCTGTTTGAGTTGTGCTGTGCATTACTGTATGTATTACACACAAATTTTTCCCTGCACAGGGAACACAAATGTCTCTTTCATCGCAAGTGAATGGTTTTGGGCAAGGAGAGGCTGTAATGGTTTTACTAGTGCTGCTCCTGTTTACTGTGGTGTTATGTTTACTAGAGGACCAAACAGGGATACATCTCAATTTGGCAGCATTGATCTGGAACCAATATTGTGTCTGTCAGTGTGTAACAAGGGCATCAGACATCCAGCAATATCAGCAGCTGTAGATTCCTTTTTAATTATTGCTGATGTAGATGACGGAGAAAAGGAGATCTCTACTGGTTAGACAAAAAATTTAAAGGAAAAGTTTGACATTTTGGGCAACCATCAGAGACTCTAGGAAGTCACTGTGCCTGGACAAGTCCAGCACATAGTGGATTTTTCTAGGTAGCTTTTCTAGCTTGCTGTTTCTCCCTGTTGTCAGTCTCTGTGCTAAGCTAAGATAAACACCTGCTGGCTCTAGCTTCATATTTAGTGTACACTTATTAACATGTTGTATCTTATATGTTTAATCTGAACACAGAGAAATGTAAAAATGACAATTTGTGGTTTTAGTGAACAGTGGTTTCCCCACGTTCAGTCTTTATGCTAAGCTATTAAGCTAAGCTAACTTCCCCCTGACTCCAGCTCCGTACTTAACATACAGATATGAGGTATCGACCTTATCATCTAACATTAAAAGCTTTCATATTCCTAAATGCTTGAACGCACATACAGTATACAACCAATTCCATGGCAATTATTCTGTTCCTGATATGATTATTCTCTGTGAAATACACCTCAGATTTTCAGATTTTTACATGTGCTGGTTTCTCACCAGTAAAGATTTGTTGACCAGCCCACACATTTGTGGAAACACTACTGATTAAAGTTCTCGTTTCAGCTAGTGTGAGAAAAGGTTTTGCATGGCCGGTGGATGACCCGCGTGCAATCGGTTAGTTGGCTGCATCCCCTCAGCATCAACAACACCGCCATCTGGGTAAGCCCACACACACCTGTGCTTTCTGGGAGTGTGCCACAGAGAGGCAAGCAAAGGCTGAAGCACTGAAGCAGCGGTGGAGGGCAGGAGACGGGATACAGGGCTGGAAAAGTGGGGTCATGCAAGGAGAGAACGTGCTTCAACTTATCCTTATAAAGTTTAAAACAGATCATAAAATCACTTAAAGAAAAAGGCGCTACTGTAAATGCTTTAATCAGCAGTTAAAGTATTTAGACGGTAAGAGAGATGTATGGAGAGCCCAAGTACTTCAGATTCCTCCACACTTGAACAGAACACTTGATTCCCTTGGATAAGCAGATTAAAGAGGAAAAACATGCTCATTACCAGGGATACTGATGTCAGACATTTTGTCTGCATCATTCTTACAAAAGTAGCTTGGAGAAAAGAGGAGGAGGGGTTAGTGATGCACCTGTTCCCTCGCCACTTGGGCACAGTACAACCTGATCCATGGATTAATGGTTATCCATGTCAAAAAGGTCAAATCTGTTTCCCCCTGGGCTTGCACTAAGTGTTGGCTGAGTTTGTGTGTGTCTGCAGAATTTCTGACAAGGCTGTCAGGCGCCCTGCGGAGCAATGCTGCTCCACACCCCTCTGCTCCGCTCTTCTATTCATTCACCAGAATAATTCACACTCAGCTAAAAACAAAACCGACCGCCGAACGTTTTCGGGGGCTGAGAAAAGTGTGGAGATGGATGAAAGGATATCTGCAAGCTATAGGGGTGTGCAGATGTGGAGTGTGTGCAGGAGCAGCAGTGTGTGTGTGGGTTGGTGTGAGTGAGTGTGCGTACATGATTTGGTTTTTAAGCAGGGATGAATCCTAAATGATCATTGACTAAGCCGTTTTTCAGAGAAGACGGAAAGGAAGGTGCCGAGGGCCAGTTTTACAGAACCTGACGAGCCTAAAAATTAGCTCACAAAAACCTCTTTAAACTTTCCTCAGCCCAGGAACCAGCTGTGCAGAGTTTACAACCTCACAGTTCTTCTAATTAAATCATCAGAGACCAATCCAGCTCTGTCATGTTGCATATATGAATATATATTATGGCTTCAGAAACATTTCTTACTGTTTCTGGATAGCTATAAGGTCATTGTATACCCATTTGCAACCTGATTAGAAAAACAAAAGCACCAAACTGACTTCAAGTCCTCCAAGTCTTTGATGAGGTGTGTTTGTGGCAAGCCTCCAGAGGGATCTGAGATAAGAGTTGTCTTTTATTGTAGACAAATACACAGAGATGAGCAGTAATAAACAGTGATTTGCCAGACTTTTGGCTCCACCACTAATCAGAGAGCAGGAGCGAGGTCTGGACTGTGATGCCAGCGTACTCCCTCCCCAGTGTGATTACCACCTCATTGTTCTTTTACAATGACCTTGGCTCATCACACAATCAAGTGTCTGATTGCATCGCACACACACACACACACACACACACACACACACACACACACACACACACACACACACACCCGACTGGCTTGTTAGCTTTTATGGCAATTACTGTGGTGCATGTGTTGAGTGGCTGTTGGATACATTCAGGGTGCATCAGTATTTAGAGAAGTTCTGTCTTGTGTAACACAGCTGTTGCTTTGTGCTGCTACTGGCTCATCTGCACAGGACCAGTGATCAATGTTTCTTCAGTTGGGTGGCTATTTGTTGTGGATGAAAGCCATTTCTCTCATTGGTCAACCAGGGCTCTAAGCCACATTTTGAGCCCCATTTTGACTATATAAGGAGGTGAAGCTCTTGTAACATAATCTGCTCTTGCTAACTACTAAGAATATACAGCCATGCTAGCAGCTCTGTGAGCCTAATGTCAGCACAATATGCTCACAATGGCAATGCTAACATGCTGATGTTTATCAGGTATGATGTTTACTCATTATTTAGTGTGTTAGCATGCCAACATTTGATAATTAGCACTAAACACAAAGTACAGCTGAGGCTGATGTTAATGTCATTAGTTTTGCAGATGTTTAGTCACAAAACCAAAGAAGTGGACAAATAAAGATTTTGAGCTGACGATGGCGCTACAGGAATAGTTGAGGCATCACCAAAGTGACTGCAATTCATCCTGATGGGAACATGAATGTCTGTACCAAATGTCATGACAATCCATCCAATAGTTGTTGAGAGATTTCTGTGTTGGACAAACCAACTGATATTGCCGTCCCTAGAGCCACACCACCGCCGCTAGGATGGCTAAAACAGTTTACACAGATGAGGCAAGCATCTAAAAAAAAACTGTTCCTTCCACATGTAAGTGGAGAGAGGAAGCTGGCTGTCAACCTACTCAAATAGTTTTCCTTCAAAGATACGGAGTTAAACTGTATTTCAGAGTTATTGCATCACTTGCTGAATTGCTGAAGTTTTCAAGAAAACATGGAATAAACAACAACAAAGGTTTAGTCAGCAATGTTTTCTCCAAAATCTGTATGCTGAAATTCTCAGAAATAGCTGTCCTTTTTTTCAAATTAAATTGAGTAAATCCTTGAAAAACTACTCAATGAATGCAGGCACTACTGCGCATTTGAATGTGCAACATGAACCCTGATAAAAATTTAATTATCTTAGTTAAGACCAGCACCATGTTGTCTTTTTTTCACATGCTGCATGTCTTTCTACGGGCAGCCGTCGCATACATTAATAGCTGAGACTGTTTATGAAAGACAGTGTAACAGCATTTCTTTAGGACTTGTTTGGTGACATTTAGGGGCAGCCAGCACAGACAAACAAGTCCCTGCTGCAGCAACAATTCAGACATGAAGCCGGATCCAGTGAAACCTGAGGAGCCGTCAGTGAAGAAGACAACAAAATGACATCAGAGGAGTTCATCCTGGAAACACAGCTAATAACACTTCTCTCTGTGCCCACTGTGTCAGGCCTCACCAGCACATATTTATTATTCAGAAGGTGTTCCTCTCCATCTATACCACTGCTCTACCCTTCCCAGTCATCCCCACCATAGATTTATAATTCATCACTCATGCCTATAAATCTTTAATTATTTTCAGAACACCCGTTGGGGATGTATAATTCAATGCTGTGTGCACCAAAGCAAGCTTTTTCCATGAAAGTAAAATTACCCACGATCCTCTGAAAAAGGTAGGGACAGTTCTCCTCATGATGTTATGTAACACAGAACTATCCTGGACATCTAGGCCTAAATTATTGTCTGGGTGTTGGACAGATGCAGAGAAAGAAGATTGATTCTTTTATTCCACCCCCTCTGTCTGTCTGTCTAAGCTCTAATACCCGAGCAGAGCTGTGACACAGTGACCTTCACCAGAATACGGAGCCAAACTAAACTTTCAAATCTCTCAAACTAAAGTGCGAGCGTCTAGTGTCCTACAATAACATTTACAAGTAGAAATATAAAAATGCAAATGCACTAAATAGAACACAATGTCATGATGTTGGATGACTGCATTGCGTTGACAGCGCACACGTACAAAATGATATATTAGTATGGAATAGATTTTCACCAACTGGCTTTGCATTGGATATATGCCATTAAATATGCAAAAGCAGACCAATGAGTCACCTCAGTAGTGTCATTTAAGTGGTTTAGTGTTGTGCTGACAGTTCCAGAAGATCTAATGTGATCAATACACCATAAATAATAATTTGTTGCCCTATTAAAGCAAGACTAAAGCATCTTTGCCACCGTTTGCTGACTCGGAAACTTGGCCCAAACACTGTGCGCCTGGCTTTGTAAAGATGCTTGTCCCCAGTAATGATCTGGCACACCCCAAGTCTTGCTACTGTGCCTCTTCACTGAACTGTAAAGCCCATAAAAGAGGCAGTTCATAGGCTGAATTCATAGTTTGCAAAAGTTTATTGGCAGGCTGTACCACTGAGACACAGTTAAAGGTAATTTATGAGGCATTTGTCCCGAGCTGTTTGTGGGATAATGAAGCCATCTGACAGTAAAATGTCTTGTCACATTGCGGATTTCCCTGTTTGTTAATGAGAAAGTCAATGTTACACAGTAATAGAGCAGATGATTCCAAGCATGCCAATTCACAACCATTTAAACATATTCAAAATGCCTCTCATGTCTTTGTTTCTTCCTGATTAACGGCATGTCCTTGCTAAGTTAGAATAACTTTGTGAATATATAACTTCAGAGTTCAAAACAAAGTTTGTTTGAATTGTCTCTTGATTAGAATAATTTAAAGTATTTGTATGGGTTTTGAATGATTTTAACAGCATTTCTTAGTCATTTGTTGCATCCGTTGTAAACAAATTTTGCTCAGAGGAAGCGTATACTTTGAGCACATGGCTGGTTTTGACACATTTTGACACACTGATCATCAGAGGATTCATGTTAGCTGTCTGTGAGGTCAGCAGGGGAGATGCGAGCACGGGGAGGTGCATCACATATGAAAGGACTTGCTGGGCGCCCCACTGTGTTGACTTGCCCCATGCAGAACATTGTCTCGGCTGTCTGAGCCTGTAGCTTGATCTCCGCATGAGGGTGTTGATCACATTCCATATATATATATATATATATATATATATATATATATATATATATATATATATATATATATATATATACAATATTGTCTGACTTCATTTTTGTTTTTATAGCTTAGCTTTTTATTATGAGTGATGGGGTCATACATGAACACAAACGTTTGTGTTAAATTGACATAAATCTCTGGATTTGTGTTTTTGTCCTTGCCGGCACTGGTTTGAAGTGGGCGGGGTTTAGAAGAAGAAAGGTGACTAATTGGTATAATCTGTACACCATTTAGAGTTTAGCAACATTTAAATCTAATTGTGATGACAGTTGTGGGTTTCAATCAAATCTGATCAAACCATACCCACACAGCGCTAAAGTTAAAGTGTAACTCCACCCTCAAATTCTGCTAGAACCCTCTCTGTTAAAACCCAGCATATTTAAAAAATGCAACGAGTGAGGGAACAACGACTGTAGGAGGCGTGGCCTCGTGGCTAAGTAGTGTTTGGGTCAGGGGACACAGGAGACTGACTGACACTGATTACTCTTTTTTTATATATAAATTTCATGAGGTCGACAGCATTGGCCTTGCAAGGTTCAGGGCTGATTTGAAACAGTAGATGCTGTGTTGAGCCATTTTCAACCCATGAAATGTCAATATTAACACCAGCATTGATGTGTTTCATCACAGTACAGTCATATTATTTAGTTTACAGCTCAAAAAAGTGTGCAGTACCTCTTTAAGTATACCGGCTGAGTTTACGAGTGTAAACTAAACTAAACTAACTAAAAGTTAACTAAGGATGTTTTTTTCCGAACTTTAACTTTGATTGTTGCTTATTTAGTCATGAATATGTAATGTCATAGTCAGTGTCAATGCCATTTACCTTTTCATGGTATTACCCTTGGTACAGTTAATTTCTTCACCATCCTTATCAGTTTCTAAATATATTGAGGAAGGGATCTGACGGTGTCAAATACAAGATAACATTACATTTCAGTTCAAATCTGTCTCTTTGTCTCTTTCTCTTGACTCTGAATCACATGCACACACAAAAGCTTACAGCAACAGTTGATGAAACTTTGCCCTGCATGTGTTTTAGTTTTCAGCACGTCGACATACTCGGGGAAACCAGAGTAACTTACAAAGGTCTGTCTGGGTTAGCTGCTCGAGTGCACCTGTGTTACACTGTGTAAGTCCAGCCTGGGATTTCACATAACGAAGCACATGCTCTCTCTGTCACATATTGTCCATGTTTGACCCTTGCACCATTTAACCTGGAACATGCTTTCTCTGAAGAGTGCCTGTCAGCCCTGTGTGAGTCACACCACCACCACCACTGCATGTGAGAAGGAAAGAGTGCCGAGCTTATTGCCATCAGGTTATGAAATCACACCAAGCCTGAGAGCTGGCCTGCAGGAGCATGGTGGCTTCAATTTGACCACAACAGGTATGGTAGAAATGTGATTTTACATACAAAATCACGTGTGTAAAATCTGTGAATTGTATTGTGAATTTTGTTGCGGTTCACCTTGGCTTATATTGTGAGCTTTTGGGGTCATGATTCAGATTTGGGTCCAGACCCCTTTCAGTCCAATCACATAGGATGTGGGCAGTCTGCATAATTAAAATGCTTGAAAATCATTTTGTAAACAGGTTCTCATGCAGTATATGAAGCTCCGTTATTATTATGTGTGTTATGTATTTTTCATCAACGGAAAGAGGAATTTAGCTAAATCCTATCATGCATGGTAAATCTAAGCTGCTTGCACTGACTGTGGTCCAAAGAGATGACAGCTTACAATGGCAAATTTTCACTTTTTATTTCCTTCTCTAGAAGTTGTAATCACTGTTGTGTAAATTTATTACAGGCTGTTCAAGATGTCCAAGAATGGCCTTCTGTCATAAATTATCTTACTGCTAATGTTATGTGGTGCTATATTGTATATAGTATAATGGTTTGTATTGTTTATTACTCTAGTTGTGACTGAACTGTGAACCTGGAAATACAACTTTTATCACATGAGGGAAAAAAAGGGCAAAACCACAGTTGTAATAAAAAACCTGAGGCTGAATAATAAATTAACCAGAAGCAACTAAAGCTGTCAGACAAATGTAGTGGAGTAGAAATAGAAAGTTGCATAAAATGGAAATAGTCAAGTAAAGTATAAGTATCTCAAATTACAAAAAGTACAGTACTTGAGTAAATGTGCTTAGTTACATTCCACCTCTGGAAACCAGCACAGATCAACATGGACTCTCCACTGAAGGCTCAGAAGGCGAGGGTAGCTGTGGCACCAGCTGCAGTAGCAGCAGCCCTTGACGGTGGCTACGCCTGGTTCATCCTGCTCTCCTGCTTCCTGGTCTTCGGCCTGACCTTTGGTGTCATTAAGGCCTTTGGTGTATTCTATGTTGAGATACACCAATACTTTGAAACCACAGCAACAGCAACATCTTGGATTACCTCTATTGCGGTGGCTACCATTCACGTTGTGGGTAATTATCACAGTCTTGTTCTATTACAAGTACATACAGTATGTTTTTAAAACCTCTGTGAAAAGAATATACACTGTAGGATATCAGCACATGTTTTACACCCCTCAATTTCTATAATATTTCCTCAATTTAATATTCATATCTTTCAAAATTCCTCCACTCTTTTTGATCTTTATGTCAAATCCTGTAGATGACTCTGCACAAACACAGACTTCTTGAGGTTCTGACCACCAGGTGGCTCTCTCCTACATCTTAAAAGACTGTTCAACACTAGATATCAGGTCCTCTTCTGTTGTTTGCACCACCTTAATCACACAAAAATAATAGGAAAATACAATAAGATTGCTTTTTGATTTCAAAATGAGTGTGTGGGTAAACTGAATTATTATCTGCTGTAAATGCAGGCCTACCCAGGCACTGGGATTAATTCAAAAACTCTTCTGTGGTTTAATTTAACATCTATTTTCACTGAGAATATTAATCAAACAGGATTATGTTACAGGAGAAAGTCTTGAAACATAACATGAATGTCCTGTTGGTGCCTCTGCAGCTCCTGCAGCATCTGCTCTGAGTGCTCGCTACAGCCATCGCTCTGTGGTGATAACGGGAGGACTGATATGCAGCGTAGGAGTCGTGCTTGGGACTTTTGCCCGTAACCTGATTGAACTCTACTTAACAGTGGGGTTCCTAAATGGTGAGTGGTTTGAAGCAAACACACGTACAACAAAAACTAAAAAACATCCACCCAAAATATGATATTCACTGGTCTGCTTTGCTGCAGGTTTTGGCTATGCATTGACGTGGACTCCCACAGTGACCATGCTGGGCTTGTACTTTGATAAGAGGCGTCCGATGGCAAACGCCTTGGCCAGCACTGGAGAGTGCATCCTTACCTTTGTGCTCACACCCCTTTTCCAGCTGTTGATTGACAGCTACTCCTGGAGGGGTGCTTTGCTAATCCTGGGGGGTCTGCAGCTTAACCTGTGTGTATGCGGGATGCTGCTGAGGCCCCTAAAAACCACCACAGACGTGACTTGTGAGATCAAAGCAGAGGAGGAAGGCTTGTACCTGGAATTGCTACCAAAGGACGACTCGGAGCAGAGCAAAGCAAGCTGCCTAGAGGCGGAGGAGCTGAGAATATCTGAGGGGTCTGATCAGGGGACAATCAAGGCATGTCTTGAGGACCCTGAAGAGAAACCTAATTTGACCATGAAAGCACAAGACTCAAACAACAGGAGGGCTGAACTACAGACCAAAATCCTTCGCTATGTGGATTATACCCTCATCACCAATGCACGATTCATGATCTACTCAATGTTTGGGGTGTTTGCTGCACTGGGTTTCTTTGCCCCCGCTCTGTTCCTGGTCCCATATGCTCGTAGTAAGGGGATTGAGGAGTACCAGGCGGCTGCACTCATGTCCATCTCTGCAGCCTTGGACCTGTTTGGAAGGGTGTTCTTTGGCTGGGTGGCAAACTTGAGACTGGTGGAGGCAGTAAGTTCAGTTGAATAGTTAACCAGAGTAACAACATTTTGAAAATCATATATCTGAAAGCAAAGCTATGGTCGAGCTTTGTTATCTGCACCATGTAGCATAGCACATGTGATTATATCAAAGGAAAAGCATGACGCTTTGGGAAACAAGCTTATTCTCCTGATGCTGAGAGTTAGATGTGAAGATTGATACCACTATTATGTCTGTACAGTAAATATAAAGCTACAGCCACCAGCCAATTAGCTTTGCGTAGCATAAAGACTGGAAGCAGCTAGTCTGACTCTGAACAAAGGTAAAGAAAATAAAAAAATCCACCTTCCAGCTCACTAATTAACACGTTATATCTTGTTTGTTTAATCCGTACAAATGTGTAAAAATTACATTTGTGTTTTCATGTGGACTTATGTTGGACTAATTGCTGGCCTGGAGCAATAACTTCCTAGAGACTATGCTGGTTGTCTGGCAACCTCACAGTGACAACAAAACTCCAGGACCTTTGGCGAGAGCCAGGCTAGCTGTTTCCGCCTGCTTCCAGTCTTTATGCTAAGCTAAGCTAATCAGCTGCTGGTTGTAGATTCATATTTAGCGTGAAGACATACACGTGGTAACGATATTCTCATCTAACACTCGGTTAGAAAGTGTATTTTCCGAAATGTCGAACTATTCCTGTAAAGACGCAATGTACTGCCTACATGAAAAGTGTGTATGGCTGTGGAGGCCACTGTAGGTGCAACAGCAGATGTACAGTCTGTCTCCTGTGTCTCTGTTCCTACCAGGTGCAGCAGCTGATGGCTACAGTCGTTCTGCTGGGTACTGTGTTACTCCTCTGCCCACTGGCCTCCTCGTTCTCAGAGCTGGCTGCTTTCAGCACAGCTTACGGCCTGGTGTACGGTGCCACGGTCGCCATCCACATCACCGTGCTGGCTGAGATTGTGGGCGTCAACAGGCTCGGAAGCGCACTGGGGTTCTTCATGCTCATACGCAGTAGCGGAGGCCTGCTTGGACCACCCATTGCTGGTAAGTGAGAAAGATGCTTTGATAGTCAAACGCAAGTACACAGTGTACCTACTGTGCATATCAAAAATAAATGGATTTCAGCTTTGAGTTGTTGTTGTAAAATTCCCTGTGATCTTTTCCACCATGCTAACTGGCTGCTGCCTAGAAATAAACAGGAAGCTGCACAGAGTAAAAAAGAACAGAATAGAATTGTATTTCATTTACCGTATGTTAACATTTCTGTTAAAACCCAAATCATTAACTCAAGGTTACAGTGTCCCCGGACTATTCTTCCAACACATTAAATCTCACACAATGGATGTACTTATACACCGTTCTACAGCCCAGTGAGCCCATTCAACCAAAATGAGATTTTTATACCTTCATAGCATGCAGCACCACCCTTAATCATAAATTCTGTCGATAGTCTGTCCCACAGAATCCAAGTGCAACTGTGCAAAAATTATAATATCATGATACTTTATGGTTGTGTTAATTTCATGGCTGATTGTTTCCCAAAGATTCTTTTTTCCCCTTTTTAAATGGAGTTTCTTCCCCACTGACTTTCCATTCTGTTACTTTTGATTTGACATTTGTCCAAATTCATACACTGTGTCCTACAGAACATGAGAACAACTGTAATACTGTAATGGCACAACAAAGGAGTAGAGAAAACCAAAACATCTTGTGAATGCCAAATTGGATTATTTTTGTCTCAGACTTGTTCAAACCTGTGGCCAAAGCTATAAGTGATGCTTTGGTCACTTGTGGTCGGCAGAAACAAGCTGTAAACACTAATGCTGACGTATTTATGGATATGGTGAACTTCTTAGCAAACAGCTGTTTGCACATCGAGCAGATAGTGACCACTTTCCCGTCCACATCGTCATGTGATCCATAGTTAATAAAAATATTAACTACAGCAGCTTTAAGTTATGGGAAGATACATAAAACATCCAGCAAAAAGATGAAATATTATTGATATCTAAATCACATCCTCTCAGTCTAGAAATCCTGCTTGTCTGCTTTCATGATGTACATTCCCTCCTTTATGATTAGCATAGCTTTAGTAAGGAAATAAATTAAGGATAGCAACTCATCCCTTTATCTGAGCACTTAACACTAAGTGTCGGTGTGAGCCCCTCCAGAATAATTTAATTTAAATACATTTTAAAGTAAACAAGTGGGTTTGGCAATGGCTGGAAAGCTTCTCAAATGTGCCAGCTACTTTAGCAATCTGTTTGCAAGCATCTCCATTAATATATTCTATTGTGAAAGATAAAAAATACTTGGGCAGCTATTAAACTAAAGATGCCCCTGGCGTTCACAGCCAGTAGAATAAAATCTTGTTTTCCTGTCCTCCAACACATACTGCAGCCTCACCACCCACAGCACTGTCCTACAAACCCCTGAGCATTTCAACCTGATTACTGAGGTTGTGACCCATTTTCACACACAACTCTAAATAATAGCAGTAAATACAGCCTGAAAAACACACAGCCTGACTTTGGCACAAAGGCTAAGCCACCCCTGCCAGAAAGTGTCCTGCCTCCGAGCAGAGCCAGCAGTAAATCAGCTGGGGAAACCTCTCCAACAGAGTGGAAAAAAACACATTCACATAATCGTTAATACTTGATCGTATCTATGGATTTCCAAGAAGGCTGTTAGTGTAGCAAAAACAGGGAATGAGAGTGATTTGAGTTATTAAAGTGTGACAGGCTGCTATTCTTTGGCTCTGCAGGATGTATGCATAGAGGAACTTGAACTCTCCCTTTTGCACAGTATATATTTTTTATTGTAAAATAAGTGTGTCCATTGTCACTGGCCTGATGTATGAGGATATTGCAAGAAAGAAATAAGGAAATACTTTTTATTCCCCTGCTCAGTCCTCATTCCCCATGTTCCTTTTGATAAATCCTTCTCTGTTTAATTAGCTCCTGAAAACCTCTTAATTTGGATTAAAGCAATACCCCCACATATAAATATTAAATTTAAGATAATGCTAAAGGCTGAAACTGACCTCAAATAAAGTTAAGAGCTAATTAAAGTGAAGGTGCTGTCCTATTTATAACTTAACATGGTCCCTCTGACACAGAGGCTATTTCTAACTTATTTACTGTACCGTTCAGTACTTTGAGCGCTTTGAAGACCAGAGAGTTGATGGATGTTGAGGATTCATCAAAGCGTTCTAATTATGTTTCCTTCACGGCAGGAAGGCACTGGCATTACTGCCTTAGGATAAAATTAATCTTTGTGCAATCCTCTCTTCCTTATCTCTGCCTCGGTCTTTTGCCTTGTTCATAGTTATCTGTCATTAAATGAAGCCAAAATGATAGCATAATTATGATATTGCTGTGTTTTGGCCAGACTAGGTGTATTCCAGGCAGGCATTTATGTTGTCATTAGACTAAAAGATTACAAAAAATATGAATATAAAATATGATCATATAAAATATGATGTGTCAAAGCTGCAAATCACTCACATGCACTTTTCCCTTTAGGATTCTTCATAGACAAGATGAGTGATTACGGAACAGGTTTCCTCATGGCAGGAGTGGCTCTCATTGTCTCTGCTCTGTTCCTGCTCCTCCTCCATCAGATGAACCCCAGGGGTCAGGGGTCAACTGCCAGGAACCACAATATGCATACGGACAAAATGGGACAAAGCATCAGAGCTGAAGCCAAACAGCTGGACATGAGAGACAAGAGAGAAGGAAGGAAAAACAGTCTCTGTTGCTGATAGACGACGAGTTTGAAAAGAGATCTGGATCTCAAGATCACAGTCAAAAAAACAGACGTATAAAACAAATTGTCATGTAAAGAATCATCTGCAGGATCAGCTGGGCCTTTCAGAGTCACCTGGATGGTTTGGAGTCAGCATCTCTGTCCGTCACACAGACCAGAGAAAGTGTCTGCTAGCAGTTTGCAGCTGATCTGTCGTGTTCATTATCAGTGGACAAACATTGAAGAGGAAAGAAATGTTGCGTAACAGAGGCAGAATCAAGTGAAGTCACACCTCAAGTGTTTTTACAAACCTCAGGGACTGTACAAAAATTATTAGGATTATTGGGTGGGCTAATATAATTAATTCTGCAGGCGTGTTTTCAGTCTATGGACGATTTGAAAACACTTAATTGTTAACCACACTGCAACCAAGACACTTGAAGCTTTCTTTATATATTTCACTTTGCACGTGAAACCAAAGTCCTGTATTCATGATACAAGAACCAAGAGCTTACTGGTTTTGTTGCAGTTAGTAGCTCTTGTTTCACACATAGAGAGTGGCTGGAATATTTGCTAATTGTAATGCAAATTACTAATTTAATTTCAAATGTGCGTATTGGTTGCGCACACTGTGAACATGTATGATGTATTAAGATATCAAATGTTTAAATCTGAGGAACTTCATCTTAAATTATTTATGATTTTGCTCTTTTAGTTATTTATTGTTTAAGGATTTTTACTGTTGTATTATTTAAGATATTGGTGGGAGGGTAGTAATATATTAATAGTAATAGTAATAGTAATAGTAATAATGCAGGAGAGGGTCTTGCTTTTTTAATATGTGAAACATAAGGTTCAGCCCTCCTTCCCACCCCAGTAATTTCTGTACGGTCCCTAAAGTGTTCATACTGAACATTGAACTTACTTTCTGGAATGCACTGAACTGTAGTAACATACTGTCACTTTCCTACAAAGAAAACTGGAGACACTGTCTATTTATGTCACTCAGGTGCAAAATGTGTCAGGAATGTGAGCCTTGTGAATTTTAGTAGATTTATTATTATTAGAATTAGTTCAGAAGTTGATTCAAAAAGCATGTGTTTCACATACTGTATGCTGTCTTAAAGTCACACTTTGTTTCTGAATGTTTTTGTCCTTTATTGCAGTGGTGTCATGTATATATGAATGCTGGGTTGCAAAATGAAAATGTGACTACGGCTCCCTCCAGTGAGAAGCTACTGATATTGCATTTGCAGCCTTGACAACTGCAGGACTGAGCTGAAAGGTGCAGATATATCCTGACATTATACCAGAGGGAAGATTGGGGAATTTACAGATGTAGACCAAACAACCAAATTACAGTACGTAGCAGCAGTTTTTAGTTCAGTACTCAAACTGAATGCAGTATCATGTGCTGCTGCAGGTAAGATATATGAAGCATGCTCCCAATAACTTACAAGCCAATTTAAAAAAGATCTGAAGTGTTAAATTACATTGCTGAAACAACAAAACAAGTTCTAAACGGTTAAGTGAATTTCTTTCCAAGTTCAATCCCAGTGAGAACTGAAACCCAGCGAGAAAAGCTTTTCTTCCTTTTCTTCCTTTGCTGCAGAATGTTTGGTATGTGCAACCATCAAGAAAAGTAGCTTTCATAACCTCGAACCAACAAGAGGCACCAGATAAACATCTTCAACCTGGTATAATGCAAACAGAACAAATAAACATGTCACTCTGCATAAATCTGCAATAACAAACTCCAAACCGAGGTTTACAAACAGTGGCCCACACTGGAATCCTTCCCCCCCATTCCCCCCAATAACAGACACACATACACACTTATATTCACACAAACACACACACCAAAGGAAAGAGACTGCAGAAAAGAAAACTTGCCACAACAAGAGAGCTGGTCACAAAATACCACAGGCCTTTGATCTGCCAGACAGGAACAAAGACATAATCCATGTTTCATAGAAACTCTACATGAAAACCAAACACACAGAGGGACACACACTGTATGCCATGGTTGACTGGCAAGAGAGAGAAGAGGCCACCTATTATCAGGGAAAGGAAGACTGTCTGACTGACTGGTACAAAATTATCAGAGAATTTCCAATTCAGTGAACCTAACATCTACGGTAACTTGATACATGAGGCGGTTTGATCTTTCAATTGCATATCAGCCTGCCTGAAATCCCCCACACCCTTATTTACACACACTGTCTATACTGCACATAAAAGTAATAACATGTCTGACTGAGCAATAAACAAAACAGGCCGTGTGGAGTTAAACATTTTCTTTAATATATTAAGATATTTTTGGTAGGATTCTGCATTTTTGGAGCTTGATATCCTGGCCTCTGCAGCTTTGATTTTGACCATCTCTTTAATCCCCCTTACTTTATGAAAGTGACACACACACACTGACTAAGATGTTTGTTCATATACAGGAAGGTAGAGAACTGGTGAGACAAGCCGGTGTGCTTTCACTTCTAGCAACTAAGTGGGACAAATTCAGTTTATACTGTGTGTGTGTGTGTGTGTGGATATAGAGGAGCAGCAGGGATATGGGACTGTCTACATTTGACCCTTTCAACATCAACTCCAATAAAGCAGAAAACACAGGAGCTTTGAAGTCTAACAGGAACCCCTGGGCTCAGGGTCGCTATAGAAACAGCTGAAATAGTTTTTCAAAAAAAAAAATTTATTTTTTTTTTTAGCCAACCTTGCTCCCAGGGGTCACGATGAGGAATGCTGCACAGCTACCTGAGTTCAAAGCACTCTGTAGCGGGACGAGAAAGAGGAGAGGTGAGAAGAGAAGAAGGAGGGAGAGCCAAAGGGAGAAACTGAAATGGGGGACAGGAGAGGGGAGAAAGAGGGGATGATAACCGCATGTGAAAGAGGAGAAACCAGCTGGGAGAACGTTGGGAGAGGAAAACACGAGGAGGAGCGCAAGAGGAGACAGGAACAGTAGGAAAGCTACAGTGGAAAGAAGGCAAGGGAAGATGAAAAGAGCTGAGGAATGTGAAGAAAGAGAAGGAGAATGACAGAAAAGAAGCAATTACTGTATACTGAGGAGAGCCTCAGAGCTAGCTGAGTACAGTCAGACTTTGTGCTGGTTAGGGCCATTAGAGGATAAAGGATAATGATACAGGAAGAAAATAGTCATGAAGGGGAAACAGTTAAGATGGAGCATGGCTCTAACCTCCTCCCTGATTAGAAGAAAAGAGAGAGACATGGTGGTAATGAGAAATGATTTGTGTAACTACAGGGAGGTTAGCTTAATGAGCATTACTAGCAACCAGACCCACAAACGCATGCTGAAACAGGTTACTGCCTAACACATGGGCAGTCTCATGTGTATATGGCCTGTTGCTAACAGGGTTCGTACAAAGCCCTGAAAGTTTGGAAAAAGCTTAATTTTAACCGTTTTGTTTTCAAGGTTGGGAAAATGCTTGAATAAAGCCTTGATTACAACATAATCTAAAAAGTTCTTGTGTTCAGATGACATTCATAGCTAGATAAGTCCTCTGTTGATCCCTTTCTCTGGAAATTAGGATGCATTAAATAATTCATGATCAAAACATACAATCAAAGTTAATATGAACAGCTGGTAAAACAAAGTGACAATATAAAAGGAATTGTGTAAACTGCATTTACTTGCATAAATTGCATTTATAGTAATAATTTAGATGTGATAAAGGCTTCGAGAGTGCTTAAAAAGCTGTACGAACCTGTCCTAATCTAAGATGTCATGAGGTGACTCATTCATAATCAGCTTCATTAGTTTGCAGAAGGCAAAATCATTCCACAGCTTCAGCCTCCAAAGGACTGTCAGTGAATAATCTCCAGGAGTGTGCAGAGATGAATCTGTCACAGGTTGGATGTGTTTTTATTTTGAGTGGCTCCCTGTCCCAAGTTCAACAAATTATTTCAGTTTGCAAGATTTTGCCAATTTAAGCATCAGTTCTTCATATAAACTGGTTTTCTGATTCTTAAGATACAAGGTTAAAAAGATTTCAAACATGGGAGACAGAGACGATACAGAAGTCAGGCAGATGTTTGGTCTACATGAACCCCTTCCTTGTCTGTTGTCAATCTTTCCTCACCGCCCTCTTTCTCCCTTTATCAACCCATCTGCATCTCTTCTGTCCTCCAGCTGCTTGTTTCTCCCCCCTTGATCTTCCTCATCTTCTCTTATTTTTCCATCAGCCGGTGCCAGCCCGCATCTTTAAACAGCTGTCCCTCTTTAACTCATGAAGGTCATTGTG
This sequence comes from Macquaria ambigua, assembly GCA_008360985.2. Taxonomy (NCBI): domain Eukaryota; kingdom Metazoa; phylum Chordata; class Actinopteri; order Centrarchiformes; family Percichthyidae; genus Macquaria; species Macquaria ambigua. The sequence continues at coordinate 111,759 of VMKM01000878.1, forward strand.
TTGCTGCACCTCACACCCGACAAAATGGCATCATATACAGGCACGCAGATGCAACAATACATCATATTTCAGACATCACAAATATGTTTTAAAAAGTATAGATGCAGACGTACATTATCAGATTACACTACCAGTGTAGAAACCTTTCCATTTCTGTGTTGATGTATCCGGTTGATAGTCTAGTAAAGTGGAGCGGATGGCGCCAGTAATGCTCTCCTACTCTCTCTTTATAGTCAAATAAATTCACAAAACAATCTTGTTCTTTGCGTGCATCCATACTGTATATCTATGCATGTGTGTGTTTTCTGGTTCATCACATCGCTCACACTCAAACTGTACAAACAAGACAAACACACATCCCATCACGGACTCAAACAGCCATGAAGCCAGAGATTTATCTGTCCTTGCTGCTCGAGGTTTATATTCTATCAGACACACATTAAAGCCAAATGCTGGGCTGCAGCTAATGCCCGCTGAACTTTTTAAATGTGAGACAGTAAAACAGAGCAAAGTAGACTTTTATTGCTGTTGATGTACAGCACATCAAAAGGAGAAAATTAGTTTTGAATGAACTGCGTGAGTCAGAGTGCTATAAAGACTTGTCCTTTGCTCAGTACGAGTGCGACAGCAACTATGGCGATGCGTCTCCTTCCTCACTTGGCACAACAGCTCAGGATGAAATCACACAAAGATGAATACAGATGTAGTATGACCAACTACATTATACAGGCATACTATTCTGTGTATTTTAAGTCTATTATACCGCATGCGTGTTGAGAAGTTACAAGTGCAACTTTCACCCCTCTCCAAATCCAGCAGCCTACCAACCAATCACAGCTGACCCCTGACCCCTCAGGCTGACCTCTGACCCCGGCTGACAGCCCTCATTTGGAATGAATGGCTTTGACAGGCTTCTGCTTCAGGCTTCAGCACACTGACACAAGAGAGGCCCACCAGAGTAGCGTGCTAATAAACATTAAAGTGACAATACAATGATGAATGCCCTGTTCACCTTGTTAGCTTGTTTTGTTGCATAAACTAATTTGAAAACAATAACATTTTTATCTTTTGTATTTTTAGCCATGCCTGCGCCGTGCCTCTGTGGACGGCAGCAACGGTCTGTTGGTCTGTCGGTCGATGTCTTCACAACTATTGAATGAATAACCATGCAATTTTGTACAGACATTCATAGTCACCAGAGGATGAATCTTACTGACTTTGGTGATCTCCTGACTTTTTCTCTAGCGCTACCATGAGCTTGACATTTTTGTTTTTCAGTGAAATGTCTCAACAACAATTGATGGATTTTCATGAAGAATTCACGGCCCCCAGAGGATGAATTATGACAACTTTGGTGATCACCTGGCATTTCATCTAGCACCATCATCAGGTCAACATTTTGTCCAATAGTTTTCCAATAGCCCAATTACCTGCAAGACTAATGACATTCCCATCTGACTCAACTGTACTTTGTGTTTAGTGCTAATTATCTAATGTTAGCATGCCAGCATGCTACACTAACATGGTGAACATGGTAAATATTACATGGTAATGGCATTGTCATTGTGAGCATGTTAGCATGCTGACGTTAGCATTTAGCTCAAAGCATTGCTGCGCAAATGTACAGCCTTACAAGGCTGCTTGTATGACTGTAGACTCTTACACCTTGCTTCCTGCTATTCCACCCTAAATCACAGGTGTATACACTCAGACATAGATACAATAAATACATCATGTATATACATACTGTATTACACCTTGTAAATGTTTTGAGTACACAGACACCACACGCTATCAACACATTTGCATAAACCTCTGTTAGTTCACAAAGTGCACATATTCTGTCCAGATGCACAAGCTGGGTTTCATTATGAAACATATGCCACACATGTTCCCATTATGCTTGTATAAAATCATACTTACTGCGCTCGTATAATCGTCACGTGTGGCTGAGGTCGAGGAGCTGCCCTGAACACTGAGCCATCTCTGGACAGCTACCAACTATTACGCCATGAATCAGACTGGAATTAATCTTGACCATCAAAGAGTAGAAGCATGTGATATGAAGCCCCCTGAGACTCGCGGACACTCCACCCTGCAGAAACAGCTACAATGTGTCTTTGCCTCCAGAGAACGCCTCTCAGATAAAAGGAATTTCTGTCTTTTGAGTGGAGAGTCTGTCTCGGAAAAGACTGATCGTCTGTCGGCAAACTTTATCTCTGAGGTGTTCCTTCCTTCCTCTCTCTCTAATTTCTGTTTTATATATACAATTTATATACAATTTCGCTCACATTCTCAACTGTATGGATGTAATGGATGCTGTGTCCAGACTGGATGCCATGTCTGGTTTAGCTGTGGGTGTATATGTGTGTCCTTTTGTGTGTATGGAGTTACAGTACAGTATGTGTGTGTGTGCATGCACTTAAAGTTGAGGCTGGAATGTGTGAATGTTTCACCCCTTATCCTGTTCATGAATACAATTGTTTAGTTTATTTAATATTCATGTATATATTCCAGATTTAGAAAGGAGGCAGGATATGGGTAATGTATGTGGGAATGTGTCTGGGAATATTAGCACACTGTCTACTGCTGGAAACTGTGCAGCTGCAGTTTTTCCCCATTCATTGTGGAAGAACAGAAGATAGCTCAGGGTGTGGTACAGTTTTAGAAAAGTATGACAAGATAATACAACACAGAGCTGAATATTGATTTTATTGTTGTGAATTTCATTCCCTCTCCACCATATCAGGCCTGTGTAAAATATAACAAACATTCTGCAAATGGTTTACATTGATTTCCCATATTGGCTCTCTCACGATGCATCATACTGTAACTTCAGTCAGGTCATTTCCAGATATCAAAAGTATGTTGATAACTGAAGACCTTCCTTATGATGCAGTGAAAATGCCAAATATAGGACTACTTGGTGTTTCAAACAGTTACAGCTAAAGGTTCTGCTTTCAAACTGTATAGACCCTTTTCACGGCAGACATTTTGACTTGTCAAAGCGGGGAAAAACACAGGTGGAATTAATAACATTAATGATGGCTGCATTCCATTCAGCTGAGCCAGTTCCAGGTCTCTGATGGTGTGCGTGGTCACTGACATGGCTTACTGGGACACTTAAAGGAATGGAGCCATTAATGTTATTATTTACACCTGTGATTTTCCCGCTTTGACAAGTCAAAATGTCTGCCGTGACAAGGGTCTATTAGTTGTCCTGGTAATATAGTATCTCAACAAACAAACTGTCTAAAGTTAGCTATATGCTCAGAATTAAGACATTTAAATAAGAAATTAGCCAAATACCAAATTGCTCCAGGCAAGGTACATCACCAGTTTTTGTACGGTTTTAAAAGCGTAGTTAGAGTAAATAAATTCTTTCAAAACTTTGTGTGAACCAATTGTCAAATCATAGCTTAGCTGGTTGCTAGGCACTGCAGGTCTGTCAAGCTTTGGATTTCTTCACTGTGTGCAGCATACATGGTGCTGTGAGAGTGACACTCGATATGTAAAGGCTTTAGAGGGTGGTGGGTTTTTTTTTTTTTGCCTTTCCAAAACCAAAAATTCAGGAGCAAAACTTTAAGAAATGGATTAAACAGTGTTTGTCTACTCTAACATAAACTACAAACACTAGCATGTCGGGCTAACTAGCTTACTACATACAACAATAACCTTAGCAAGTGTTAATTCCAAGGCAAAGGAGCATTTTATACTACATTTTGTGGAGTTACAGGTTACATAAAAAAGCCATGTTCATGATATCCTCATCATACTTAATACATATTAACAGACTAAAAAGCTCTGTACTGCAATACAAGAACATTGCTATTTCTTTATTTATGTAAATGCAGCCTTGGCCTCAGTCTTTTAGCATGATATCATGTATGTAGCCATCAAGTGCATATCTAAAAACCTTTTTACAAGGATCTTATTTTAAAGCGAGTCAGCTTAAACGTGACATTTTAAACCAACTCATGTAGCTAACGTTAGCTTAATTAGCTAGCTAGGTACAGCTTATAAAACCTGCTGGTTTGTAGTTTCAGCTGGCAAAAGCAACGGTCGGCGGCTTGAAATTATACATTTTTTGAGAGTGGGAAATATGATACCGTTATTATTATTCCCCATGCAAGACCAGAAGCTTGACAGATGGAGCACCAATAACTAAGGGGGACATGTCTTAAATGCACCTCTGCATACCAATAATGATGCTACCAAACCTTCAGTAATGGACAGGCTCATATCACTCTGTTTCTCACATATCTCTCGTTTTTCTCTCTCTAACTCTTTACTCTGTCTTTTGTGTAAGAGAAGCCGGGGCCTCCCAGTGACATGAGCCCTGCTCCTGTAAAACTAATAATGACCGAGACTTGTGCGGGCTTAGCATTCTTTCTCCCTTTCAGTGCAAGACACTGAGAGTGGAGTGAGGGGAGGGGACGGGAAGGGGAGAAAGGTCTAGTGGTAAGGTGGGGGGGTGAGACAGGGGGGAGATGTCCTAGTTTGAGAGGGTGCAACTTGGGAGACGTGAAAAAGGAAGCGAAGTGAAGCACAAGATGAAGAAAGAGACGGAGAGGCCCCTTTCGCTGAAACACACCACATGCTTTCATTTTTTATGGGTCAATGCCACTGAAATCACACTGCATCCTCTCCAAACATACAGACACATGAGTGTACACACGCACACACACACACACACACACACACACAAACACACACACAGATTGATATACATTCAGGTGTGTTCAAGTATTCCCTGTCACAGCTGTTAGATAAATCATGCACATCCTGTCCCTAAGAAACATCAGGAATGTAAAAAGGATGTTGAACAGTTAATAGTTAATATGCGTGCTTGAACTCTAGGCTAACATTCAACAAGTATTTTCAAACCCCACACTTAGCAGAGCCATTTATTTCCCCTCCTACAATACCACACGCAAGCAAAACATGTGAATCAAAGCCACAGAATAGAAAATATGTCCCAACCGCAGATTGACACAACTCTGTCAAATTCACATAAAGATCACCAGATGTGCTGTGAAATGCAACAAGGGGGCAAGGGGGAGGTCTCACACACACACTGCCCTCTCTGACGCTCTCCCCCCCTCCTTTCAACCCCATCTTCTCCCCTCCTCTGTCCCAGAGACATGTGCGCACGCTGTGCTGGCAGACAGTTTCAGCTCTCAACAACTGATGCACAGACAGCTGCCGTTTCTCCCTTCCCCTCCTCTTGCTCCCGTAACTATTCTCCTTTCATTTCTTTCCTACACTGCCTCCATTCATCCCCTCTGTACTTTCCCCTTCCTTCCCTCTACTCTGTCATTCTGCCCTGCACTTTTTCCTCAGGCGGATATAAAGGCAGGTCCTGTTGGAGGGAGAGGGGCTTGTGTAATCTCTGGCTGCACATGAGCACCGGAGAGTTATTGCTTCAGCTGGAAAGGCAACATAACAGAAGACCCACAAACGCATAAAGGACAAACTCTGGAATAAGGAGAGGAAGAAGGAATACCTCTGAGGCAGGAAGGGAGGAGAGGGAGGGAGACGCAGAAAGAGTTTGGAGTTGGGGGGCAGGACACAGACCATGCCGGGCTCTGTGGTGGTGCTGCTGCTGTCCCTGTTGGTCCTGTCCACAGGAAGTGATGCCAGAAGAATCAGGAAAAGAGGACTCAACCATAAGGTGGGGCTGCTAACCTCACCTTTGACTTTGGTATATGTGCACGTATGAGTGTGTGGCTTTCTTCTCTATCTCTGTCTTATGGCTGATTTCAGAATATCTTCCAAAGTGGAAGTAGGTGAAAGCTCACAGCACTACAGTACAATACCGACACTGTTACAGAGAGCTGGTTTCACACAGTGAGAGCAGTTTTGTGGCTTAGGTGAGAGGTGGTCAAGGTGACCTGGTATGAGTGATTTAATCCAGTAGTGAAACAAAGTGGTGTAGATTAACTCAGTACATTTACCCAAGTACTGTACTTAAAGAAATAGTTCAGCGTTTAGGAAAATACGCTTCCCGGGAGATAGATGACAAGATTAATACCACTCTTATGTCTGTCTGGTAAATACAAGGCTACAAGCAACAGCTGACTAGCTAAGTGTTGTCATCTTTTCACTTCGGTTTTTGTATGGATTAAAAAAAATAGGCTTGTTGTTTGTTGTTTAAGCTAAGCTAATTGGCTGCTGGCTGTAGCCTTATATTTGCCATACACATATGTGTAATTAAGTGTGATTTTGAGATACTTTACTCAGTACATCCACTTAAGGGATAAGGGAATATATTTCTTATTCCACTACTTTGACAGCTATAATTACTGGTTGGTTTGCAGAATAGGTGATCATGTGTTTTTACAAAACAAAAAAATCACCTTTTAAAATATAATGCATTGTTATGCACACCAGACCCCCCAAAAGTATATAAAGTAGTAAAAAATTTGCTCCATTTCAACCAGCTACAACATAAAAATGCTGATCACAGGTTAATGCATCACTAATAATAATAATGCAATAATCTAATAATTTGGCACTTTGAAAAGGAGATTCTGCTGAGTACTTTTGATACTTTCATGTAACATTTTGAATGCAGGACTTTTACTTGCAATAGAGCATTACTATATTGTGATGTTGCTTCTTTTGCTTAAGTAGAGGGCCTGAAAATTCCCTCCACCGCTGGAAAAGAAACAGTTTGGGAGCAGACTCGCTTTGATTTTGAAGCATGAAAAATGTTCATGGACAGGAGAGTTTTTCGGTTTTGATGAGGAGCAGAAAGTGTGAGTGTGCAACAGTTTGGAATAAGTTGCTGATTTTCACGTTTCCATATGAGTAATTGAAGGGCACACTGGATGTACAACTTTTATCTGTGTGTGTGTGTTTGTAGTGGGTTATTAGGGCAGGAACTGAACTTGCAGACCGGGCCCCTGCTTGTTAACTCAGCTCAGTGTGGCTGATTGATCATCTCTAACAAGGGCTCACTGTAGCGTGCTGCCTTCTCTTTCTTTTTCCCTCTCTGCAACCTCTCGTGCTTCAATGTTCTCACTTTCTAACTGGTTTACGCCCTCATTGGCCCTTTTCTCTCTCTCATTCTCGGCCCTTTATCTCTCTTCCCCTGGCTCATATGAATCAGTTACCCTTTCACCCTCTCTCTGCCCTGCTTTCTCCTTCCCCTCGCCCGTGTGCCTCTACTCAGCATACCACCCCCAGTTTTCCCTCTTTCAAATCTCTTGTCTCTCATCTCCTCCTGCTCTCCAAAAGCACCGTCTTGCTGGACTCTGCTTCAAAGCAGCTGTAATTGGAACATGCTGAGAGGGCTGTGCAGATGGGGAGTTTGTCTATTTCCCTCCGAACCTTTTCATCTCTGCATCTTTCAATCATTCATTTTTTAAAGTCCTCCCCCACACGCACATACACACACACACACACACACACACACACACACACACACCCTCAGCCTCATTCATAACACCAGGGCCGTGCAGAAAGACAAATTATAGTCACTTTACTGTTTCACGTAGGCAATGCACTATGGAATAGTGTGTCTTGAAAGGAAAATTGGTAAAATGTATAACAAACCCAAGGCCACCAGCGTGCTCAGTACCTGTCTTGCATTCATGGTCCCTCTTGTTCTCTGAATACACTAGATTTCACCAGATTTATTTATCTAAGTACACACTGAATTCAAATTAGTCAAAACGTCTAGACGAGGCCATTAAGTATCAACATAATAAAGAAGATGGGGGCTTTCTCAGTTTCTTGGTTAGAGATTGTGTGGATCAGTTACCGTAAAGAATCTGCACATATAGAAAGTACTTTTTTAATTTTTAAAATCCCAAAAGCTCAACTTAAATACAGCACAATATATATGAAAGGGGTCAGGGACTGTTTTTATGCAATTTTCCTTTCCTGTTTTGTGTGCTTGAACACTTGTAAACTGGTTAATATGTTAAAGCCAAAATATAATGTGAAAGCTTGAAATGCACTGTATACACAGTATAAAATGAAAGTCTGCTCATGTCTCTGTTTTCATTTTTTCTCACACATTCCTCAGTGTAGACTGGAAATGTATTATCAAAATGTAAGCAGCCAATTTTTAAATGAATTTTGAAATCTACACTTTACAATTAATATAAAATGTGTTTTCTTTGCCTCTATATCTTACTGTCTTTGCAGGCTTGGCCTTAACTTCCTTCATCTGACTTGTATGTAAAGCTCAAACCATAAAGTTGTCTGTTTGACCTCTGGGTCAGATGGTCTTGGGGATCAGAGTCATGTCCACCCTCTCTTATCTAGACCTCCCCCTGCCCCAAGGTTCAGAGGTCACCAGTAGCACTTTCCTAATTTCCTCTTTGCGTCTGACAGGGAAAATACCTGACAAATAATACCTGGCATGTAATAAGAGTGTAGAGGTAAGACATAGGCATTGGAGGGAAACTTACAATCAAGAGAGCGATGTTTGATGGGAATTACATTTTTGACATTATTGTGTGGGTTACGAAAAGGTTTCATAAGCCCAGTCTAAGCACCTCTGTCCAAAACTTTATACATTTGTTCCGCGCTCTTAACAAATCATTGCTCCTGATTCACAAATTCCAGATTTACCTTGCACACACCCACACAGACCAGATTATTTAGTCTCATGCAGCCATAACACAGTCTGGCTCAGACACCTGCCTGGGCATGTCAGCAAGCACGAACAGTGTCTGCGGCTACCGTCATAAATCTTTACAGTTTCATTTATTTCATGTGATGTGGACCATTCAGACAGCACCTGGTATTAAGACAGGGGCCCTGCAGATGCTCAGAAACACGTGTACTTCCTGTTGTTGGGCTGGCCGGCAGTTTGACTTGCCCTGGGGCCGCTACCTAAAACAAAACAGATCTGTTCACTGCTCGTTCAGATCTGTTTTCGATCACCCCTGATGCTATCAGGTAAGAGTAAAGCAAGAGGGTCATGTCATGAATGGAAATGAAGGTGACATTTTGATTGCAATGGTTGAGAATCAGCGTGTATTAAATGTCACTGAATCACACAATCACTTACTGACACACAGCACAGTCTGACTGTCCTGCTTTACGTCTATCAAGTGGTCAAGATTGTGATGATGTGTCACTGGAATGTGTCATTTTCTTGCCTGTGCTGTTGTACAAACTTACACAGCCTGCATGTCACTGCTGAACGCGAGGAATGTATTTTAGTTCATCAGCATAGTTTGTGGCCTTTAAGGCCGAGAGTTGACAAATCCTGGGAACGCATGACAAATATAGTACAGCCTTGGCAAGAATTAGCTGTGCAGAGGTCACACCAGCATTTAAAATGGCAAAAATTTCATTGGAAAGAGTTGAAATTGCCACAATTAGTGGATTCACTCACAGGGGCAAAGTAAATTTGGAGGAAGGCATCGTAGCTTATTACTTTTATTTGACCTCCTCTGTCAGTATTAACATCTCCAAAAAACAGACATGCTTTGCAGACAGTTATGAGACAGGAGTCGCTGCTACAAATACGTCTTTTGAATAAACTGTGTGAATGTTTGACTGACTAGTGCTAGCCCGGTCTGCTAGCAAGTTAGTGGTTGGCCTGGTAGCTACAGCAATTAGCACTGTGAGTACAGTCACTACGTCACCAAGCTTCTTCAACCATATATTTCGCCAAGACATGCAGATTATTGTCACTGTACCACTTTCTGGTGTGACCAGACCTTAAGGCTGCATGTACAATATATAATTCACTACAGCTAAAATGAATGTGACAGATAGATTATAAATATAATTAATATGAAGATCGCATACCACATACAAATGTTTGCAATTACTCAAACTTATCAAGACAAGACACACACTTGCATACCTAACAAAAGATAATAGATTCAAATCTAATAAGCTTGTGTTGTCAGCCTGGATATCCACAGTCTATCCTTAATGCCACGGTTTACATATTATTCTAATTGGTGGGGTATGGTGTTGCATATTACTAAAGGAGAGCTTTGTATGTTAGCCTCAGGTGAGTAATTTTACTTCCAATTATAAGAATGCATTTCACACAAACTTCAACACATATTAGATGTGTCTTAGCTCACAGATGATGCATTTCTGGTTTCCAAAATACTTTTAATAACCAATGCAGGTCTGTGTAATTTGTTTTTGGTACAGCACGGTAACAAGGTTCACAGCATTACATATAGACAGGTACGAAAATAATGTATCACACAATAAATAATATTTCACAGTGTTCCTAGGTAGGCAGAGAAAGCTGCATATTCAGGAAAATTGCATAAATGCAGGGGAATGCATCTACATTTTTGGATATATTCCATAGCCTTTGATTTATAAATACTTTGACATGTGAATTTTGGGAGTATGGCTTTCTATAAAGATGGGAGTTATTGTAGTGAGTCAGTCAGTCATCCAGTTTAGTTTTGTGAACTGGTGTGTGTGGCTCCAAACAGGACTAATCCCAGTCAGATGATGTGAGCCTGCCGGTAAGAAGCACATTACTGGACTTGTTCGCCACGCAGTACCACAGACACACACACACACAAACCAACAAGACAAACTCATTTCCACATCAACTGCTGCTTCACTTTTTTCACCTGGAGCCTCTGATGTTCCAGACGTTCTTTTTATTTGGCAGCAGAGAGATTTTCCACGTTATATCATCTCCAGCGACAGAGAGAAAATCCATAGCAAATCAACGAGTCTGAGTGTGTGAGACCACAGACACGTTCGTATCCACAACTCTGCAAATTACAGACACAGCTGTTCTTAAATATAAAATTATCTTGAAATTGTTCCATTGTTTTTATTTTTAATGTACAACCTAAAATTTGGTTGTGACTGCTGCACTAACGGAGAATGGAGGGGTAATACATGAGATCAGGGGGACCTCTATCATGAGTATCCCTGTTACCTCAGGTGATGACTGACAGGTAGCTATTTCAGACACTAATTGGCTGCGTTCACACTTGGTTTACTTCTATCGTGTTGTGGAAACCACACCTCATATAGGTTCAGTCTGTTCGTCTAGACATCACCGCTCTGCCACTGGTTCCCAGTTCAAGGACTGCTTCTCCCCAGCTGTGCATTTACCTGTTTGTCTGTCAGCATGTCTTCCCATCACTCACCGAAACTCTCATCTCCGACTGATTTACAGGCTGTCTGTTTGCCTCACAGTTTAGCCTGCTATGTCTCCATTTATCTGCACGTCTGTCTATCTTTTCTGTCAAACTGATGGCCGGTATAGAGACAGGAAATGAGTCCTGACAACCCAAAAGCTAACCAGATGTGTGCTGTGGGCTGCTTCATTTAATGGACATGGGAGATCTGGCGCATTTGAGTTGACACTTATATGTTTATGCATACGTGTGCTCAGCTTTGACCCTGCAGTACTGTATGTGCATATGTCTGAGATTGGGTGTGGAAAATCTCAGTGTCTGTCTGAGATCTCTGCGTGGAACCATGAACGGCCTGATCTCTGCACAGTTATGGCTTCACCCCACAAACTCCCCATAAACTACAGAGCAAGAGCACTAAAAAGAGAGAGAGGGAAAGACGGATGAGAAGAGAAAAAGAGCAGTTTGAGATCAATTGTTACAGCCACCATCATGCCACCACTTTTTAACACCAAAGAAAAGAGGAGAGGATATTCAAGTGTTTCAGACAGAGACAGACAGACAGATAGAGAGGGGGAAAATATATGCCCACAGATAGACATGAACTTCACACACGAGCCTGCTGGCAGTGTCTCTACAGGAGACCAGACAGGAGTGTAAACAAACAATGCTGAACATCAGAGAGATTTACTCAGGATTGTGTGATAGAGCTCAGGATGTGGAGCATGGCGGCCCCTCTGGCATACAAAGACATGAAGGCAGCAGAGAAGACACAAGAGGAGCCCTGAGAGTGAAGCAGTTACAGTAAGAGCTGAATGACAGACATGTCGGCAAAAGTACAATAAAAAAACAAGTATGTTAGAAGTAGCATCTTGCAGGAGACTTTAGGAGCAGATCGGATATGAGACAAGGGGAGACGGCAGTAGTCATTATGTCATTATCCAGTCACAGCAGACTTTGTAGTCCTCATTCATAGATCTAATTGTACCAGGAGACGTTGTGAACCACTGTGGCTCCACTTACCTCTTGAGAGTCATGAATGACGAGTATGAAGGACCTGTAGTCTACAGTGTGTGGGAGCATGTACAAGCAGAAGTAACTGTAAAAATGGCGGTCAAGTGATTAGGGCTGGTCATTGAAAGTTTTTGAGACTGGTGTCAAAGTGTGGTACCAATAACAAAACAATACATTTTTAAATAATTCACACTAAAGAATATGAAGAAGAATGAAGGAACATTTTCTATTTAACGAAAAAGTGTTCAATTTTGTTTTAAAAGGGAACTCCATCAATTTTACACACCAAAGTCTGTTTACAGGTCTTGGGAATGACTGCTGCATATGTGAAAAAAGTTGTATAAAGCCTTTTGTGGCTCCAGAGTGACGTCACTTGAGGCACCAAGTTTGAAAATGAAAAAATCTGCGGATGTAGAGTAAGAAAGAAGACCAGACCCCTGTAGCCCGCTCCTCATCTCGGCTCGAGGCTAGCGGCTCAAGGCTACGTTAGCTGCTACTAGCAAGGAAGAAGATTGCATTGAATAGAAAAGAAGATATCTTTGGTTTTGCTGCATCAATTTATTTTTTAACTGTCCATCATGAGTCTGACAATGTTATAGGAGTGCAATGCTAAATCAGTGGAGTACTCTTTTAAGATAAAGACATATTATCATCTTGATATAGCAAACCTGTTAGCAAACAGTGGCTTATTTACTGGACTTACACTGGAGCAGATCACCGCTCAGTACCATAGATACTGTGCACAGACACTAACAAAAAAAGACATTCATTTCCACATTATTTCTATACCAACTGCTACTTGACCATGATATTCCAGTCATCCCTTTTATTTGGCAACAGAGAAATTTTCCACATTGTAACAACAGAGAGGAAATCCATAGCAAATCCAGTATGTGAAGCCACAGGCATGTCTGTTTCCTCACTCTGCAAACAAAGTACAGATATTGTTGTTGCAAAGCTGAAAAATTCCTTTGAAATTGCTATATTGTTTCATTAACCAGACACAGACCCAATATTCACTTCTCTTTTAGCTCTGTTTTGGTCTCCACCAACTCCTGAGGAAAATATTTGGCTCTTTAGCTGCAAAATGCTCCATTGTGTTCACCAGCTAGTCGCTAATTTTGTCACAGTTGGTTTGTCAGAGCAGCTGAAAACTGCTGCCTGTTGCGTCTGGAAACAATGCTGATGAGAGCAATACAGACTGAATCAAAACAGTAAAGTTGCGGGTCTTAAAACCAAAAACCAAAATAATCAGCTGAAAGACGCTAAAAAGCTCTGTAGAGCTGAGGGGTACTGTAGTGTCAGGTGATAATTCTTTGTGGATTTGTCACTATGAGTGACACCTTTTACGTTACACATAGTAATTTGATCCATTGTTCACATAAATATATTGATTTAGCTTTAAATAGAAAATATCTCATCAAAGAATAAGTAAACAAAGCTGAAGAATCTGACCAAGGATTCAGACACATTTCAGCCAGTACCCAAAAAGTATTGAAATTTGATACCCAGGTCTACAAGTGATGTACAATGAAAATAATAATAATCATTCCTAACGCAAATACTGACCCCAAACTCTCATCTCAAAACTTAAACTACTTATGCAGGATCTCAAAGTAACTTTTACAAGCTCTGACTGTAAGAGCCACACATTAATTCCTCCATCCCTCCATGGTGTAAATCCACCACCCCCCTCCCACCCACAAAGAACCATCCACCCACTAAGCTCGCAGCTGCCAGAACGAGTTAATGTGTGTTTAAAGTGAACACAGATACCATGAGTGATACCATGTCAGCGCCAAACATTTGCTGTTGTTTTTCTGGTTGGTTTGTAAGAGTGTTCAGTGAGCCTGCCAAATAAACAGCACAGTTTTAATGACCACGTGCAACCCACAAGCTGATTATCTAATTACTAATCTAGTGTAGAAAAAAACACCCATTCTCTCTCTCTCTCTCTCTCTCTCTCTCTCTCTCTCTCTCTCTGGGACACCCTCCCAAATGAATGGCTGGTCAGAGAAATTCACCCACACGAAAAGACATACATTCAGAAAAAACTGTGACACAGCATGTGTTCTCAGCCTTATGACAGACAACTCTGCGGAAATAAAACTTTGAGGCGCAGCCATAATGACATAATGTGTAACAAAGGACTTATGATCATTAAACCAGGCCAGAAAATGACAAGAAACATTTGTCCTTCACTGGTGGGAAAAGACAATAGTGTGGAATGAACCTCGAGGCATACCTGAAGTAGATAACCAATCAGCTACATAACTTCCTGTGCTGTAGAAGCAAGAAAGGAGTGGAATGAACTGGAAACTTGATCACAGTGTAGCTTGTTATACAATAGCAAATAGAAAATATGAGAGCTAATATTTAGTCAAGAGCAGCTGTGCTTCTTGGGATTTTGCTGTAATATGTCCCATGTGTGCTCATGTGTGTTGTGGCACAAAACTTGAGATATTTGATATCAGCAGTGTCAAAGAGTGTAAACTCACAAATTATGTCCAGACCAATGAGTAGGAATCAATAAAAAGCTGCAGCTGGGTAAAAACTAATAAACCACAGAGTCCATGGCTGTGATACAGATCTCATTATGTTAGCCTCTGCAAAGCATGCAAGAGCAGATCTCCTCAGCAACAGTGGAAAAGTGTTTGCATTGCTGTGTGGGTACACGTGCATGTGTGCACGTAGGCCTACACTTTATGTTGCCGAAGTGTGTGAAGTGTGTCTCTGCTTGGCTCAGGGTCCTGTGGCCTACTTTCTCCCTCTTGGACTCACCAGGGAAGTGTTTGTTCCCACAGTGAATCACCTTCCCAATCCAGATCAAGACGTTAGCAGGCAGGCATGCATACTAAAGCCAAACCTTCGGTGACCTTCACAGAAAAAAAGTGATCATTGCTGCCCTCTGGTGGTTAAAAAGTGCAATCCATGTGCAATTCTATAAGCACACTGTGTGAACATCCAGTGAAGAGTGTTTTTTTCAGTTTGGAACCAGATGAGAAGCTGTCTGTAGCAGCTTTTGATAGACCCAGAACCCAAAAAAGAGTAGAGGGAGGGCATCACCCAGGACAGAAACAAACCACATCTACATTCCCATTAATTTATTGTCTCCTTTTCTGTCTTTCAGGACTACGAGTACCCCAACCACCCCCAGTCCACACAGCACCAGAAGAATGACCGGTGTCCGCCGCCACCCCAGATGTTGCCGGAAAGAGCCTGTGAGGTGCCGGGCTGCCGCTCAGACTCAGAGTGTGAGCGCCACAAACGCTGCTGCTACAATGGCTGCATCTACGCCTGCCTGGAGTCTGTTCAGCCGCCACCAGGTCAGCAGAACCAACAGGCAGATGGCTACACACACAGTAGTGTTTGGGTCTTAAGGTTGCAGAGAGAGAGTAAAGTTGGGCCTTGATAGGTTTCTTACTTTTTGATGAACTACAATTACATTAGGTTATCTGCATTATTATCCACAAAAACTATGTGGAAATTAGTCTTCTTTTTTCCATTTTTAAAATATTGTTGTGTGTGTGTGTGTGTGGGTGTGTGTGTGTGTGTGTGTCTTCTGAACAGTGTTGGACTGGCTGGTGCAGCCCAAGCCTCGGTGGTTGGGGGGTAACGGCTGGCTGTTAGACGGCCCTGAGGAGGTTCTGCAGGGTGAGTACACACACCTGACCAGTCACTGAGGTCTCAGTGATCACACTGCATCTTAGCCTCCACAAATCCTTCAAACACTAATGCAATCCAGCCTTTGCCCAGTGAGTACGAACAAAACAGGTTTCACTCAGCACATCGTTGGTTGGATAGTTCTACCCTCCTGTTATGTGTATGTACTGGTGATGTGCATTTTTGGGTCTTTTTTTTTTTTGGTGTTGTTTTAACTCTTGCAGTAGTTAAACTATGAGATGTTTTCAGTGCAATGAAAAACATCTTACTTTACTCTTTACAAAAACCTTCATAAGAAGAGGCGAGAAGACCAAATTCTCCACTGTCAATAGTCTTAGTAGACTGAAGTGCATCCACAAGATCCATTTAAGGCTGGGCATGATTCTTGTTATCCCCTTGACTGGAACACTACTCATTCTGCCATTCTGCAGAGAATATAATAGTTTGCAGAATTGGCGTGGTGGCATTCTGAGTGGGAAATGTAGAAAATCACTAAATGAAGTAGAAGTAAAAAGCAGACATGGCAGCTTGAGGGAATGCAAGTAAACAAAAAAAAAAAACCCATAATAACCACAAAACCACAAAACAACCCTGGTGTATTTCATGTTTGTGATTTCTTCTTGTTTTCTGCCCACTAGCTGAGGCCTGCAGCACAACTGAGGATGGAGACGAGCCTCTTCACTGTCCTACAGGCTATGAGTGCCACATCATCAACCCAGGAAACCCTGCCGCCGGCATCCCTAACCGGGGACAGTGCATCAAGCAACGCGGCAACTCCGGTATGGCTAGAGTACTTCAACTGAAATAACTGAATGATTAGCCATTTAATTGTGATACGGCTTTGAATTCAAGGGCTTTAACACACATCATCTCCTATATTATTTTTATTTTTTACAACTAATCTCTGGTTGGCTGATCTAATGGAACGAATGGAAAGTTTGTGCTCTTATGAAGCACCAAGGTACAGAGACAGGACGCTGGGCTGTACGCGCCAAGTTTCTCCTATTAAATAGATCTAAAAAAATATGCAAATTGGAGTGACCTGGCAACTCAGTAGACTGCCTCAACTCAAAATATTAAACTAATGATTTAATCAAAAGAACATAGAGTTTTATATACATCTGAACTGAAATTTAAGAACTAAAAGTGGAATATGTCTGAAATGGAGATCAGTTTTTTATTTTGTTTTTTCATTTTGGCGATTTAATTTACAGATGGACGAGGTCTGAGGCACAAATACTTCAAGGACTACAAGGACTACTTAGGTAAGTGAGGTAATGTGGACAACTTGAAAACCTGCACTATTACTGAAGCAGAAATAGCACCAATCTGCCTGACATGATGATGTCTTTTTCACTGACAGGTACCAGTTCTAACAATGCAGTAGGCTACGAAAAACACCATCACAAGCACCTGGGATGAAGTACGTTTCCAGCCACTTTGACCTATCATGTAACATTAAAAAGCCAAAGAGCTCTGCACCTTTATCTCCCTTTAGACAAAGCCTTGTGTTTTTTGTCGTATCTGCCCTCAGATCAACCTGACCTCAGCCTCAGCCATGACCATAACACAACCTCAGACATCAGCTCCAGTCCTGTTCGATCTGCTCTCATCATACCTGAACCAGGATCAGATCTGACCTTTTTTTAACAGACCTACAGCTGCTACCTCCTCTTTGCAAAGCCCCGTCTCGCGGCCTGTCCTCAGCCGCGAAGTCCTTTGGGAGACAAGTCTGATGTACCTACAGAACACAGCCAAAGAAATAAGTGCTTTTTTTTTTTGTCTCTCTGTCTGGAGTCTGTGAAAGGATGGAGCAGAGGGTGGTGATGGTGTAGCAGAGGAGGGGAGAGCAGGGTGTGCACCAAAGCTGTTTATCAAATGTCTCAAAAGGAAATAACGAACCCATGCCATTTTTTTTTTATTAATTTTTTTACAACGCTCTCCCTCCCTACAACTCATTCTTATCCTCACACACAACCACACTCTCTAACCTCGAGGCTTGGTCAGCAGAGAAAATCAAGACCATGTGGCCCTGTTACTCATTCTGTCTCCCTCGTTCTCAGAAGGAACTTTGCTGATCTGAAATCTGGAACGTTTTAGAGACAAAGTAAAAATTCCAGTTGTAGTGGTTGCATGTTCAAATTAAATCCAAATGGTGGTTTAGCATTCTCACTAATAACTCTAATTATGAGAATAAATGCCATATGAATGTGTGGATTGGGTCAGTTTTAAAGGATTTGGAGCAGCTGGAGATTTGTTCCAGCCAGCAGATGCTGACCGTGACTTCATTGCTGTGAAAAGCAAAAGTAAAATAAAATAAGATTGTTTACTCCAGAGGTTCATTTGGTAGAGATGTAGATTTAAAGAGACACTCCACCCATGAAGGAGGAAACCTTTAACAACTATAAAAAAATAATAAAAATAAGCCTACAGACGGAAGTGTTTGATACTGAAAAGATTGATTTGGGGTGGATTATCCCTTTAAACTCTGTATATATTTTATCTGTAATTCATTTCCTGAAGTGACATTTTTGAATGAAACAAAACATACAACAAATACAGTATCTACCAGTGCAGAGTGATTATTCAGACATTTCATAATTCTGAATAATCATACTGCATCATTTCTAAAATAATCCAGTCCTTCTATTAAACTTCACTCTATCACAACCCCTGTTGCAGTACAGACGTGATAATAAAAAGGGCTTTTGCACAGAGCAGATATTTAAAAACTGGTGAAAAGATCTTCTGTGTTATTCTCAATTTACCTTGCTTCAGTCAACTGTTGAACTTAAGTTATCTCTGTTATCAATTCAAATGGTGCTCAGTTTCATTGCTGCCTGTAATAACAGAAGAATAAGCTGGTCTCATAATAAGCTGAAGGTGTAAAACAAAAGCTGTAACCATTCTCTATGTGCAGAACTAAAGTGATGTCTGAATGTTGCTATCTGACTGGTGCTGTAATATCGCCTTGTGTATTCTAAATAAACCACATTGTTGGGTTTTGTGATGTTTTTATTTGTTGAGTAATCTTAGGATTCAGGACTAAGTTGATGTTGTGCAAATGATGATAAAATAACATGAAGATCATAATGCCATTGCAATGACGACACCACAGACTTCTATTTGTGTCAAGTAAAGTGTTCTGATAGTGTTCCTGATCCTGTTTTGTCATTATTCTTTAGTTTCAAATCTTACATCTAAATTGTATTTCAAAAACATATCATATTGATCCAGCATAAAGCGTTTTGGGGTATCTTGAAAAGCAGTCTATAAATATAATGTATTATTATTATTACCATTAGTAAATTAGTAATTAGTAACTTCTTCCGTGATAGAGGCTAGTTAACAAGAAAAAAAACACGTTTTGATACATGATGGCCTTTGTTAAAAGCTTAATTACTGGCTGATTAACATCAGGTGTGCTGCACCACTCACTTTACAAAAAGAAAACCAACCCTCATTATTAATTCATTATATACAACAGCGCAGTTTATCATATAAATCCTCATACCACAAGTCATCACATAAAAGAATTATAGGTAACCTATAAATACACAGTATGACTGAAATTCACATTATTTCCACATTTCCTCAATACACCTGGCTCAGTTATAGTGATAAATTGCAGCATCCCAGCATTAGGCATATCGGATGTGCAAGTTTTTGTCAACCAAATGAGTTCTTTTCAGTCCCACCAAGTAGAAGATGATGGGAGACACACAGTTCACACCTGGTGCTAATCAGCCAATCATTGATGGAGAGAAGAACAGGTGTTTGTTTACGCTAAGCTTTTGACAAAGACAGGCTGTGAGGCAGTAATGGCTGTTTTTGAATTGTTTGTTATAAGATTGTGAGGCCTACACGGATTAACAACACAACATACTATAATGAAATGAATAATAATATTTCTGTCAGATATTAGGCTGATCTTCAGTATGGTTTATTCACTTGTGTGTTTTAGGTTTGGTGAAAACTTGCAGTAAACTGTATTCTAGCTCATTTGGAGAGGACCATTTAACTGGACAGGTTCAGCTTTAGTATGTAGTATCCTCTGAGTCATTAGGAGAGCTCTGTTTGGACTTTTGGGGGATAAAGCAGACTTCTATTTCACAATACAGAGACAAA
Source organism: Macquaria ambigua (assembly GCA_008360985.2). Classification (NCBI taxonomy): domain Eukaryota; kingdom Metazoa; phylum Chordata; class Actinopteri; order Centrarchiformes; family Percichthyidae; genus Macquaria; species Macquaria ambigua. The sequence continues at coordinate 131,660 of VMKM01000878.1, forward strand.
TCCCTCATAAAAGATTCACACTGTATCCATGACAGGTGTTTGACTGAGTGCTTTCCCATCTCATCATCAGCTTTTCAGCCACAAATCACAGGCAGACTGAGAGAACAAACATATAATTTTGTCATTTTTACTCAGTCTTTTAATTGTATATGTATACATTATACACACATACCATATTCCATCACAAATATGCAATCGACACGGAAAAATGTGACAAACCCCTTCCATGTCATTTCCTTCATTTTCTATCTCTTACTTTATCTACTGGTAGCCTAAAGGAAATACATTTAAAAACAAAAGAAAAAATAGCAACAATTTCCACGTTAACATCTGCATTAACTTTTGCAATTTACATATTAACTTTGTCTTTTTAGGAAGGCATCTTCTTAAGCATCTTTTTAAGCATCTAGGTCTAGAAGTTTCCATCCCTGATGTAAAATTAAGCTTTGTACAGTCATGAAGTGGTGTGTTAGCCTTACTATGACCTACAGTATGTGGAAAATGTATAGCCCAGTGGGTGTCTCTCCCTTTGTCTCGCGCTCTCTCCCTCTCCCCTCTCTCTCTCACGCGCGCGCGCGTAGGCACGCATGTAAGCACCTGCCTGAAAAGCTGCGTCAGAAAAAAAGGGAGACTCAAATTGTCAGTGAGTACTTAGTGTGGCGGGTATAACAGCCATTGTGTTTTGGATAAGCCGGTGGTGGTAACGCTCCGCAGCACACAGGCTGTTAGCCGTGTGTTACCTCCGGCTCGGAGACTACAAACTAACTACTGGGCATGTCGCACATGACCGCTTCATCACTGCCACCTTGTTGATTTATTTCACCATGAGCGCGCCGATCAAATCATCAGAGAAAAGGTTAGTGCGGATATTCTCCTATAAGTTTGTGAACAATAAATTACATTTTCGTACTTTATTTTTGTTACACACAATATATTTGCATTATTCTTTATTAATGACACGTCAGTAGTAGCCTGTAATATTAATTTCTCCTAGCAGCCTATAGATTTAAAGAGTGAGCCAAATTCATGTAGCCTTACATGTCTATTAGATGTTTATTTTTCGTTTGCAAAAGTAATTTATCTTCGGGTGATTGGCTTACATATTTACTGAATGAGACACTTAACCCTATTAGTTTAGCACCAGAAACTGTCTGACTGACATGACACCTATAAAACAGGCAGAGCTCGATGTGTTCACTATAAGACAAACTAAACATGTGCCCAGAAGGTGTCAGTGTAGTTTATGTAAAAGGCTGCTCCAATGGCAAAGGCTCTTGGTCTTACAGCTGTGACTGTCTATAAGAGAAAACAGCTCACAAATTCATGTCATCTAAACATTGTGGGGTTTTTTAATATGCTCCTTGCCTCATTCAAGGTCAAGGGCAGCAAGGGCAACATTAGTTGCTTTGTGCAAGAGATTTATTTTTGAACCCTGGAGCAATACGTATTGGCATCTTTGAAGAATAGTTTCCGTGCACATGCAGTGTGCCTTATGTGCAGTCATATTAAATTCAGATTTTTTCTTTGGACAGAATTGGCTCCAAAAATAAGCTTGATAAGCTATTAAAGGAGAGAAAAGGCACCTTCCCACTGCTGATCAAGGTAGGAGGATAGCTATTCATTCCTGATAAATGTATTGTGTCATTATTTAAACTGTTTACTAAGTCTTTGATTGGCTTGTGTGTTTTTTTTTTCTTGTCAGCCTGTCTGCTTCAGTATATCACTATAAGTTATAGTGGTGGCCATGTTTTTGTGTGCCTCTAAGCAACCCTACACCCTGTGTTGATCTTCAGACCATTAAATAAATGTTATTTAGGTGATTGTGTGTGCTCAGCAGAAGTGATTTATTAGGGAACATACTCTGCCTTGTGATGTTCTTGGCCTGCAACACTGTACCATCTGAGAGAGGTGCCCTTTTCCTATTCTCAAATGTTGGGTGAGCAAAACTACCCAGCCCTGTGCCATTATAAGGCCACGTACTGTATCTGAGGTCCACTGCGCTGACACCACCTGCGTTAACCCCGTCGTCTCCTCTTCCTGGAAAGTTCCACAACTTCCAGCTCTGCCTTACAAGGACACGTTCATGCAGCGGTGGACTGATTCACCCCCTCCCTTCCTGCGTGGAGGGATTAGAGTGTTTCAAAAGCCCCCCTGGACCTCCCTCACTGAGCTCCTATAGGACACTTCTCTACTTACTGTTGATTAAACTTTTAATACAGTTTGGACCTCTTTGCCATGAGGGCGGACAAGCCAGTGGAGCAGGAATGACTACTGTAAATCCCTTTGATGTGAAAATTTGAAAAATAGGACACTGCTGGTCATCTCACTCTAAAGCTACCTGGGCTCAGGGTTTATTCAGGCTCTATTTATAACAGAGACGTTTGATGAGGAAACAGATGAATAGGGAGATAACATATGAATATGGAACATTAGATTCAGATAATAGAAATGAATCAAAGGCTCCCTTTTTGTGTTTGTGTTTGTGTGTGTGTGTGTGTGTGTGTGTGTGTGTGTGTGTGTGTGTGTGTGTGTGTGTTTGTGAGGGAGGGAGGGGGGATTTCAATGACCTACAGAAGAGGATAAGTCACAGCAATACTCTATGGATTATGCCCATTGTCAGTAAAATGAGCCAAGCTCAGACTCTATTGTTCTGTCTTACATGTAGAGTATTTCATACTGCTGGGTGTGTTGGCCAAACTCTTTAATGCTTAATCCCATCATGGTCCTTTTATTTGCTTTGATCTCGGCACTTGGAGACATTCTCCATTAATTAGCAATGGCGCTGCCAACTGGTTGTTATACGCCCAAAGACACTCAAGATAAGAACGCTGAAAATCTTTGAACATCAGTGAGAAATTGGAAAGTTCAGTATCTGAGGCATCATTTGAAGCTGTTAGGGTTTATACTGTGAGTGGACTCCGCGCTCAGGGTGTCAGTTCAAAAGATTTTCTCTTTTTCCAAGTTAGGATATCAATAGAGAGCATTTGCGTCATTACAAAATACAGACGCAAGCAGCTGCTCTCAGCAGATGCACCGTACCCCTTCAAGATGTAAAATGCCCAGAGACTGCAGCAGGCCATGTGTGTTTTTATGTTTGTGGCTTTTACACGATATGACTCACCACTGAAGTCCATCTTTGGCATTTAAGCCTTCTTTTTATATCAGAAAGTGCTGTCAGATCCTTCCAATAAAGTGGTACATTATACTGCATGGATACATGACTAATTCTTGGGCATTTGTCCACTCGCTGAAGACTAATCTTGAAGCTTTATGCCAAAATATTAATACGGTTGTAGGTATGCAGCACTGATACATTGGAGCCTTTATCCAGGGATTTTATTCTAACTTCAGGGTTCTTGAAAGTTTTTAACTTGTGTCAAACTGGCAGGAAACAGGCTTACGGCTATTTTCATTATCGATTAATGTGCTGATTATTTTCTCAATTAATCTATCAGTAGTTTGGTCTGTAAAATGTTAGAAAACAGTGGAAAATGTCTGTCACAGTTTTCCAGAACCCAAGGTGATGTCTTCAACAGTCCCAAACTATAAAAAGATATTCAGTTTACAATTATATAAAACAGAGGAAAACAATTAATTGATCATCAAAATAGTTGCAGATTAATTTTCTGTCGACCTCTGCTTGCAACCTTTTATAAAAAACAATGTCACTGCACTCTGTTAGATCGTGACCTTGATTATTTGTTATGCACTTCATGACCTGCTTTAGAGTATTGTTTATCAGGGCAGACCTGTGCACCTGGTCCAGCCTTCACCCCCACAGACTGTGGAACAGGGAGTGTGCCTCCTCATTATTCTGATGAACCCTGCCCCTGATAGGGTTTCTCATCACAGCTTTATCCTTTGTTGACACCGGACCCCCTGAATTAAAGCCGGTCATTTAGAGAGCGAGAGAGCTCACCTCTGCTGAATTACACGCTGATATCAGTGTCACGGAGCACAGGGTTCACACTGCCACTTTACTGTGCATCGATCGCTGTGTATAAATTATATTATTAGAAATATAGGCGCGCTTGCAACCCTTTCGAATCACCGCTCCACTTATTTCTACTTCTGCATGTGTGTGCATAAGATTGTGCTGTCATGTGTGCAGTCTAAGTTGTGTGTCCATGTTTATACGTGCTTGCAAGCATTCACGCGTGCCAAAAGAAAGGCCTCTGGCTTGTTGCGAGGGCCGTCACATGGCCCATGCTTCTTAACATGTGAATCTCCGTGTTCTGTTAGCACCATAATAGATCCAGGCATAGCAGCATCCTCTCTGCGGTGGATGACTGTTATCCCTCCCACTGGTCCACACAGGACTGCGAAAACCTGGGCAGCGTTGGCTATTACTGCTGAGGCTGTGCCTACTTGTGCTGCCATGTCACAAGTAGGCACAGCTGCAGGCTTTCATGGTGAGGAGGTGTTGTGGTGTTGCTCCAGAGAGGACAGCTGGACCGAGACACTCCCCAAGTCTGATAAACATTAATTGGATTTACAAAGAATGCTGGGTAAACAGCCACCCAGGGAGTTTTGTTAATGAGTGCCTGGCATGGCTGCATGAAGTGTCTGTTTTCCTTTAACAGTGAGTCATGCAATACAGAGCTGCTAAACAGGGTATGCCAGCATCCTCCCCCGTTGCACCCTCTCCTTCCATCTCCATAGGCTCAGCAGCATTGTTGTGTAATGATGTGTGAAGTCTTATCTAAAATATTGTTATATAAGAGGTTGTTGTTGCTTTGTTAGGCTCACTGATTCCCTCATACATGATAATATAGCATAACACAAGATTTTATGGCTCTTTTTTTAGTCAATTTGCAAATATTATTACCATATATTACTGCTGTTTGCGAGTGCTCTAACTAAATTTACCAGTAATACTAACAACAAGAGTAGAATACAATTCTAATCTGCATCTTTTTGTATGAGATTAATCTGGTTTAGGAAAAAAAGCAGATCAATCAATTTGCTAATTGCCACTCTATGGTAGATGAATCAAATCTAGAAGTAGTTAACTCTAAAGAACTCAAATATTTGCTGTAACTGCACACTTCATTATATAATCATATTGTGCTATCTTAGTCTCCACGGGTAGTAATTTATTACATAAGAAATGTTGAAACATTTCATTTTACATCCACCAGAGCTTAACATAAATAAAAATATAGAAGTAAAATCGACAAAATCAGCAAACGATTACAGTTTGTCTGTGTTTTGTTTCGTTGTTTTTGCTGCAGAGCACTTTGTAAATGTGTGATATAAATAACATTTCTTCTTCTTATTATTATTATTATTATTATTACTTTCTCCTCCACTCATAAGACGGATAATTGTGCCTGTGTTGGTCTCACAGGCCAGAGAGTGTCAGTATATACCTGTAGCATCTGTTGAATGAGAAGGGCCTGAACCAGTTCGGTAGATTACACCTGAGCCTCAGATAATAAAGTCATTAGAATCTAAGACGGGATCTCCTTTACAGACTCGATCTGTCCGCTGTGGTTTGATGACACTGTCTGGAACAGTATAGCCTCTTGTATTTGGCACCCAAAGACAACAAGCATTTCAGTCCTCATTGTCCACATCTGCCACACAATTTGCGCTAATTGTTACAATTTGAAGGCGATGTATTGTCTGTGTCAGTCCAGGTCGGACATGGGGTCTTTTGTATCCAGGTGGCGACAAAAGCAGATCACCTTGCGAGGTTGTTGTGGAAGGTGACAGGAGAGTTAGTGCTTATGGGGTCAAAAGAAGGGCTGACAATGCTCATCTTACCTGGTTGACTAAGCTCACCTCTGCCCATCACCCCTGTTGGACCAAGGAGACAGGCGGGAGGTTTCAGAGGGCAGGGTGGAGGGACACAGGCAGTGATGGAATAAGCCGTAACTTAGCTGGTTTTAGCAATGGCAGGAAGATTTGAAGAAAGTAAAAAAAGAGAGGGGGCAAATTCTAGGAAAGTTAAAAATGGATGGTGCTGTGTTGCCTAGAGGTTTTGGTTCATTGGGGACATTTGAGGACAATGTGTGTGGCCCCAGAGCTGCCAGAGATGCCAGGCCATCGTCACTCACACAGGCCTGGCTGCAGGATCCCATCTCCTCTATCCTCAGGTTCTCAGACCTGGCAGGGCAGAGTCTGGGGCATTCAGGTCAACACCTGCACTGCACATGATAGGGGCTGAAGCCTGCAGTGTTGTAAGAATATTTATCACTGAAACCTATGACACACACATTTTGATTATGGAGATAAACTTTCAGGGGTGAGAAATCTCACACACACACAAACATGCACCTGTGCACATTTCACGCCACACCTGCCTCAGCTGTCTCGCAAGTGGGCCAATTATTTCATCGGATCGGCTTTATTGAAATAACTGTGACGTTCTGTTGGGCGAGCAGAGCCAGACATGGGGCCCTGGGTCGGGTCTCACACCAGGGATGGGAAGCAGCAGATGCTGGATGAAAGAATGATTAATGAGGTAAGACTTCCAAGGCTGTGGCAATTTGGAGAGAAAGACAGCTGATTATGTTGCTCTGAAAAGTATAGACTTTGGTGTTTTAAGTAGAGGTTGTAGTGGGAGCAGCTGAAGAAGCGTCCTACCTGTTCACCTGATTGAGTGTTGAATATTGAGTATTTTCTAAATATTTTTTCTTGGGATTTTAACAGAAAGTATGCAAAACTGGGATGCCAACAATGGTTACATCACTGAAACTCATCAGTGAACTTCTCACGGTATTACCATCCCGCCATGTTTACTATTTCCATGCATGTCTTTTTTTGACATTCATTAGAAAAATAGAATAGAAAATAATGAAAGTACGAATTTCATGTCTTCTTGTACCAAATGTTTAGATTCCTGTAATTCTTGCATCTTATATGGCTGCAATGCAAAGGAATAAGAGATGTGTGGAGAGATGGTGAGATAGCAAACAGTAGGAATAGATTTTCCTGATTTGATCACAGGACTATAATTATGGCTGTGTGAAAGAGGTTTGTTTTTGGTGATACTGCAGTAGATGACAAGAAAATATGAGGATTCCATCAAGTTGTTTTGTGCATTGGGGCACAGGATTAGTTAAAAGCTCTGTTTTTTACATTCAAAAGTGAGGGATTCATTTTTCAGACACACGGTTGGGAAAAGGCTGTTGTTTATAAAACCTTCAATCGGAGGTCCAATCGTCTGCGAGACAAGGCCAGGGAACGTGAGCTGTGGCCCAATTCTGGCAATTTATGTGACAGTCTGGGTCTCTGTCTGATAAAGAAGGCAGACAGGAAGCTCTTACATGTCTGTTTGTGATTATTACAGTACATGAAACGATGTGTTATTATGGAGCATGAGAGGATTATGTCTACTCTGTATGTAGGTGGTCTCAACGGGCCGGCACAGTTTGCAAAAAAATTAAGTAGTAGGTCACCTCCATCAGCCACCCCACACAAACACACCCGCAAATACACAAAAGTGGTTGTAAATTACAGGGGAAATGTCTGAGACAGAAACAATGTCATTGTAGACAAAGGTTCTAAGTAAGAAGCACTAACATAAAAACATTAAAATAAAATAAAGAGCAATAATTCAATGTAATTTATTGTCTTTCAGCAGAATCATACTGTGATAATGAATAATAATGTTGTTTCGCTAATTTCTGTTGTCCAAATTAATAATTCCATGTAAGCAGTAATTAAAAACTAACAAACATTGCTTTGAACATTAGTTTGATTCTTATATATCAGATTTTGCGTATGTATATATATCAAGATACATGTCCTTAATAATGTAACGATAATGATGCAGGTAACGATTATTTTCATTAACAATGAATCTGCCGATAATCGACTAATCGTTTCATCTATATGAATAAATTTGAACCATATAGTCCAGCCCTATTTGAATGCTAGAAGCTATGGTTCAAAATAACTATAGAGGTGATAAACATTATTATTATTATTATTGTCTATTTTTTGTCACAGTTATTTATCAAGGGAGTGATATTTACTTTGCAGTTGCAGTATGTGTCATCAGAACACAACAACTCACCCTCTGCCCTAACACAGTAGCTACATGTACGTACGCGTATAAATGAGGAGCTAACCCCCACCCTGTGTATATATATATATGTTACAGCAGTACAGAATGTTCCTGACTGAAGCTACGCAGCAAAGATGTAGTTCAAAGATCGACTGCGACTGATACATTGGCCCATTTAGATCTTGACAGAGCTCTGCTACAATCAAACCCTGGCTTGTGTTCCTGTTGTTGGACACAAGACGAATTAAGGAGTTTGTTTTGTTTGTTGTCTCACCCTCTTCACCACGGTGGAGTGAGCCTCTCCACTTGGCTAATGAGATTTGGCTTGGCCTGAGCCCCGCTTAATTTTCAGCTGTCACACACACACAAACACACACACACATGAAATCACTGAGTCCTTTTGATAGAGGATGAGAATAATCAGGCAGACATTCTGAATTTGACTTGATTGTAATTACTTTATAATAATAACAACAGCTTAATGGATGCTCTTTTAATACACAGACTGTGTGCTGGTTGTTCATCAGCTACGATTGTTACAGTAGTTCTAGGTGAGTCACTCACCCCTGCGCAAATATGAACCCCTGAGGGATTGAAACTCTCTAGCATTCAGATAAGAAGCTATTTATAGCAAAGGTTTCAGTTTTGAAATATTAATTTCCACAACTGGTTAAACAGACAGAGAAATGACCTCGACCATGACTTTATGTCATATGTGATTAAAGGGAAATGTTCCTTTAAGTCTTGGTCCACTAAATTTCCATTCACAGACTGGAGCATCACCACAACCACTTAACTGTTAATCTGCACTTCTTTGCTGGCCAATTTCTATTGCCAAGCACCATTAACATGTCACGCGTAAGTCACAATTGAGCCTATAATTGCCTGTATGTCTGTGAGTTTGTCTCTGTGTATTCGCTTGTGTCAACTTGTGAACTCGACCCATATCTCACATGGTGACATGCTGCCACTGAGAAGCTCGCTGTAAGTCTAAAACTGCAGATGCTGCAGTCCACCTGCCAGCCAGGTCAAACTACCCACACTCCTCTCTGCCAAATGGAAGGAGACGCTGACTGTCTGTTTTGGCCGGCAGCTCGCTTCTCTTCAATTTGCCTCGTCTGGCAGCTGGCAGCGATTAGCCAGGGCCCAACAGAATGTAAGTCACCAGGTTATGGCCCTCTAAGAGGAGGTAATTTGGTCTCATCTGGTGTGGTGTAGCCTGTCCAGCCACCTGCTGTTCACTCTATCCTGATCTGGTGACATGCGAAAGGTGTGGCCCTGGGAGTCCAGCTTCCTGTCAAATGACTCTGTCATAGTGGGTTTAGAGCCATGGAATAAATATTGTAAATTAAAAACCCAAAGATCTGTAGGAAGAAAAGAGATACAGCAGCTACCACTCTGTCATATAAGCACCAAGACTGGCTGACAGGGCAGTAATGAAATACAGTAGCCTGGTGCTTGATGCTACAGAAATAGCAACATGTTTCCTGTCACCAAAACAAGGTGATTTACAGATTTTATTTTTGGTCGAGGGGCAGAACTTATGGGAGCAAAGATACTTGTGGGCACTAAGAGGACGTGTCCTTTGGAATGAAAACATTTAAAATGAAATGTTGCACTGTAACATACATAATAACTTGAGGTTAAATAGAGAGTTGGTACTTTATCATCTTTTAGTCACCTTCAATAAATCATTTAATTATCAACAATGAATAAAGAGGTACAGAGAGGTAATTACAACACTTTGTTCCCCCATGATTACCTGCAGTATAAAGCTCTTACTCTGCTTCTGTGTCCTGTCCTGCTGTGGACTCTGCAGTTCCCTGCTGCTGAGTCCACAGCAGGCAGGAGGCCAGGGGCAGCCAGGGTGTGGTGGGATAAGCTTTCACCTACGCACTATTTGTCAGCAAGACTGTAGCATCCCACAGGGGTTTGTGGCAGCAGCAAAGCAGGTGGAGAATGCTAGTAGAGATGGAGGGGGAAAAAAGTGTGGGAGGAGGGTTGGGGTGTGTGACCGCCCCACTGGCTTTGTCTCCAAGATACAGTGGCAAGTGAGAAGGCAGAGGAAAGTTGCGGGCGTCTGTTGAACCCCATGGGAGGCCCATTAGAGCTGCACCTCCTCCCTGTCTGACTTCCTCAGCCCCATGAAGAGCCCACCTGGGAGGATCGTGGGATCTGTATCTACAGTACCTCTCTCTCTCTCTCTCTAGTCCCCCCCACCCCTCTCTCTCCCAACCTGCACTCCCAGAGGCCTCTTTTACAGGAAGCTAAGTGCCAGGCCCCTGCTGCCGTGTCTCCGGCTCAGGATGGGTCCCTTGTTGAGTCCCATCCATACGTCACTGGCAGCGGCAAAGACAGAGAGCACTCCCTCACCGATTATAGCAACAGCACAAAGCAACAGCATCCTCTCACTGTCTGTCTGCAGCCTGCCTCTCTACGCTGTCTGTATCCTGGAGCCAAGAAAAATAGTTTGGAGGAACCTGACGAGGAAGAAAACAGAAGGGCTCCGAGGTCTCAAGTAACCAGAATGTGATTTTATATGAATATATGATGCAGCCAAGTCCAGACTGTAGTGAAGAGTTATGAAGAACCACAGGAAGTTCTGCATTAAGAAGTCCTTCATATTTCCAGGATTTGTGCGCATCTAACGAAGACAATGGAAAGTCAGCGTTAACTCAAACTCAAACTCGTGGCATCAAAGTTCTGTTGAGTCCATTTTGTCAAATGGAGTCGAGGAGCAACACCTTGACTTCCAGTTTCTGACTAAAAGCAGCAGGAAATGCAGGCCTGGCATCATCATCATCATCATCATCCTTTATTTTGCTTCTGAGGGTGTCTACCTGATCTCTGACCTGCTGAGTAACTACCTCCCGTCTGGCTGGAAATGGTGTCTAGAGGCTGAGGTGGGATTCAGGGTGTGGTCGTGGCAGCATGGGGAAGACGTGCTATGTGGGAAGACGACGGGACCTCACCTACCTGCTGTGGTTTTAGCCTCCTCCACTGCTGCTGCTGGGGCAGGAGCAGGAGGGTCCAACCTGAGGTATGTCCGGAGGCAGCCGAGGCAAGATGGGACATCAGACAACTATTCATCCTGTCTACATTCACACATTCCCACACTCTTTCTTTCTCCCTCTTTTGGTTTTTATTTCCTGTTCCGAGCACTCTATTTTTAGATTCACTCACTGGTAGCACAGTCCTCCTTGTTTTGGCTTATGTCAGGCATATATAAACGTTAGCGCTTTGTTTCATACATTTGTGGTGGTCATGGTGAGATATACTGTATCTGCATTGTTTTGCTTCAGCTGTTTCTCCTCACCAATGCGTTGTCACCTGGGTGACAAAATGCACACAGCATAACAACTCTCCCAGGTGAACTGTGGTGAGGTTTACAGTGGCTGACTTGCATGCATGTTTGATTATGTGCTATTTGATCCTGTTTAGATACTGTATACAAGTTCAGAGCTAGAGCATGACTTGCGCTTTTTCACTCACTCTGCATGCTTCAATAATAAAGGAATAGTTTGACATTTTGGGAGATGCACTTATTTTTTTTCTTTATGGAGAGTTAGATGAGAAGATTGATACCACTCTCATATCTGTACGCTAAATATGAAGCTACAGCCAGGAGACGCTTAGCTTAGCTTAGCATGAAGACTGGAAACAGCTAGCCTGGCTCTGTCCAAAGGTAAAAAAAAGTCTACCTAGTCTTACCACCACTATGAGTTTTCCAGGGAACCAGCAGAGACTACGAATACCACCATTTTATGTTTATACACTTAGTTTCTGTACAGAGTAAACAAACAAGATATAATGTGTTAATTAGTGAGTTTTAGAGGTGCTGTTAGGTGGATTTTTCTTTACCTTCAGACAGAGCCAGGCTAGCTGTTTCCCCCAGTTTCCAGTCTTTATGCTAAGCTAAGCTAACCAGCTGCTTGCGGAATAGCTTCATATTTAGCATACAGACATGAGAGTGGTGTTAACGTCACTTAACTCTGGGCAAGAAAGCGAATAACTGTATTTCCCAAAATGTCTGACTATTCCTTTATAAACTAAATATTTCTGTGGTTCTACGATAATTTGTAATCATGTTCACCAGCATATTCACTTTTGTATTATCATGCTTTAGTGTAGAGATAAAATTAGATGCAAAGTAATGTGTGATTTTGTCTAAAACTGCGTCACAGCAGCATTTTACAAACAAATATGCAGCCTGGTGTGTTCTACTCTAATGTAATCTATGGTTGTATGAGATGAGAGCCTCATACTGCGGCCCTTGTCATTATTAATCAAGCCAGATTTTTCACTTCTGAGTGTTCCCTGTCTCCCTCTGGTTGTCCCTCTGTTTCCCCATTCTCCTGAAGGGCTACGCCACCAGCAGGGGCCCACAACACTCTGTGGCTCAGCATGAATCCTGAAATCGTGTGTCAGTTCCTGCATGCTTGTTAGCAGCAACACCCCACATACGTCTGATCTAGCTCCAGTGATTTAATAGTTATTTGGTGTTTTTATTGTATGGTTAACTTCTTAGATGCAACAACAGACTAGAGAATAAATAAATAGATTAGGAGAACATAATAAGGAGGGCAGGAGTATAGCTTCCTCGATAGCTCATCTCATCCTGTCCCAAGGCTGAGGCTGATTACTGAAGTGGCCACCGCTGTTGCATAACAGCTGTCATCTAATCATATTCATCTCCTGTGCTTGTTCTGGGCTCCTCGTCACATGGAGCAACTGAGTTGTTTCCTCCCCTGCAGTAGGGGATTAGGCACTGGAAAACAATTGTCCTCTTCTTACATTTGCATCATGACGGCAACACGGTGTTAATGCTGTAATGTCTGGTCTCTTGTTACAAGATGTGATTTCACATATCACTGTGGTCAGGGGAAAACCTTGTAACTCTTTTTTTTCCTGGTTAAACTCAAGTGTCAGGATATTTCCTGCTCTCTGGGTTGAGAAAATTCAGCTATCTTGTATGAAGTCCGAAGTCTGTCTGTCAGCTCTGTTTCATGACTCAAGAAAATATAGTGTTCAGTTTAAAAAAATTGGTTTTACTTTATTTGTTTCTGACAATTTAACATTTTAGAGATGACTTGGCAGAGATGATATCACATGCTTAATAGTCTTTTATAGTTTTTTTCCTGTTGGCTCTGTGCTGGCTCTCAAACAACTGTGCTGCCATTCTGGACTCCAGGACTACCTACTGTACAAAAAGATTTAGATCTAAAGAGGCCATCCTGGTTAAATAAAAGTTTGTGTTTCCTACAGATTGAGAATGTATTTGCAGTGGCCCAGGCCAGGGAAGCTGCTTTTTTTAAAACTAAAAAATTATCTAATTGTATTATTATTGTCCGTCTTTAGCACACAATGTTAGCAAAGGGGGTAGAAAAGCAATCTATTTTCCCTCCTTTGACATTGCCAGGTTTGGGAGCCCCTAGTCCACACAGTAGTTTACTAAACATATCTAAATAGAGATAGGGGTTGTACAGAGAGGCAGCCTGTCAAAAGCTGTCCATTTTGTTTAAGTATTTAACATTTGCTCTTTTTTAAACAACTAAAAAATCTGTTAATTTGGTGATTTAATATAAAATGTTTCCATTGCAGCCCAATTAATAAAAAAAACTATCTTCGATATTTTCTTGAGCGATCCATCTTATATTCAATTTTCCTTTGATATATTGCAGCTCGTTCGAGAGTTAAACCACTTGAAATAAGAGAGGTTTCCCTGGAAACAAGTGAAATTGTCAGATTTTTTCACTTGGTGGAAGAAAGATAGATTTCCATAATGACAGTGAGGCTGCATGGCACGCTTCTGACAGCGGAGATCCTCTCTGGAACTCAGTCTGAGAGCGAGCAACAGTCTACATAACATTTACTGTAAATTGAGTGCGGCCACGACGTGCGTGCGTCGGTGTGAACCAACTCTGTACAGCGTCGGTGTTGGAGAGCGCATCAGTCACACAGCATGGTGTAGGTGGACGACAGCAAACGGATAAAAACAAATCTATATCGGGAGAGCCCCAGCTGTCAGCGGCAGAAACCTGAACAGGTGGCTCCTTCAGTGTCTTAGCATTACGCGTCAAGGCGCAGAGACCCTCAACAGCTTGCCACGCTCGCTAATCTCCTCTCTGACGACAGCGCATTTACCCCGCGCGCGTAAAACCGGGAGTACGACAGGTTCGGGTTGGTGGATCTGATCAGTCATCAGGATTTTACTCATCGGTGTTCATTCGGTCGTCTTCACGAAGTTGGACTCGTGGAAAGTGTGACTCGGTTTTAAAGGCTTTACTGACAGAGTTGGATACAATGACTCTTTCTTGGATTTTATAATCCCTCCTCTGTGTTTGGATTTGTCAAGCAGCTGTAAAGACTGACACTGATAACACAGCATGTTGCCAGAAATAAATAACAAGGTGAGGCACTTTGATTTGTAAGCAAGTTGACTGGTTGGTAAAATAGCAGTTTCCTGTGATTAATTGTAGTGTGACTCTGGTTTATATTCAAAGTCCAGTGGCATTATGCTTTTCTAATAATGGCAGGGTTGGTCTGGTTATCTAATCAAAGAGAGAGTTTTTATATATTACCATATCTGCCATAGTATCACTTTAATATTCCTCTATAGTGAACTTACAGATTGCTTTTCCATGGAATAAGAATTTCTTTTGCCCAGATACAGGGTTTCATTCCAGGCTAGTTCCATTTTGGGAAAAACCCTCCACAGGTATCCTTTTACAATGATAAACTAAAATAAAAGTCTGCCATTTACTGTACATTCTCTATTCATCTCTCTATGTATATTATATTGATCCATGCCAAGAATGTGGAATTATTTCCATTTCTCCTCCTCAAGTTATCCCACTTGAATGCTTATTTTGTAGTCCACCCCTTTCTCCTGACCGCATGCCAAGTTATGATGAAAAATCTGATCCATTTCTATTTCAGTCGTTGTTTAGCCTACTTATGTCAGTGTTTGTTGTGCTGACAGATTCTGTAAGTCTATATGCGTTCTGGTGTATTTTTCACACCTTACATGGAAACTGATGTAAATTTAACCCTCGCTGTTTTTGGATCTTTAAAGAATTTCATCTTTTTTTTTTACTGTTTTTAGTGAAAAAATACAGGAATGTACTAATCATCCCAACGACTAACACTCATTTCGATCACATGGGTTGATCAGTGATTGTGGTAACTTAACATGCGCCCTCGCCTGTGGTCACATTTGATGCCAGCAGGAAACAACGTGTTCTGTGCAATGAAAATGACAGCGTGATTATACATTGAAAAATGACTGTGCATGTCTGACAGCTGATAGTGTGAGTGAGCACAGTTTTACAGTTTGTTGATGTTTACCTTCAGTTACTCCTGGTTTTATTGCGTTGCTGACCCTCTGACCAGCTGACCCTGGATGAGCCAAAGCTGCTCTCACACACCTGCTGGGATGATCCCACCTCCAGCGAAGACCCCCAGTCACACAGATACAGAGTCAGGTGTTGCTCTTGACCTCTGATTGCTTGTCTTCATTCCCATTTAGTTATTTATGTAACTTTATTTAAACTCGTTGGCACATTAAGAGCCAATGCCCTCTTTCATGTATGTTTCATTTGTGCAGAGTGTAAATGGACAGCATTTATGTGTATACAGGTCATTTATTAATTAAATGATATTTGACTCTGTGTTTGAAGTATTTTGTCATTCCATTTGTCGTGCAAACCTGAATTTTAGGCACAGATGCAAACACTAATATATATATTTAACCCCTGCTGTTTTATATCTCATTATTTAATTTTTTTAATAACAGAGTTACTAACAATTGACACTCATTTCTATCACATGGATTGAACTATGATTATGGTTCCTTTATCTACTTCAGTCACTGACACTCATTCATCACAGTGGAATAAAAGGTCACAGTCATTATTTTTCGTTGGCGCTTGGGCATATGTTATGATGTCACAGGGTTTCCACTGGCTCAGTGCTCATCAGCCAGGCTTACAGCAGACCTCTGCAGGTGATGTTTTAGAAGCCAACCTGCCACATTGACCTACATGGTTCCTGCTGTCACTCACATTGCATCTTATCCTGAGATTGTAACATGACTACATTATTGCATCGTGCCCTTCTTTGGCTACATGTTGTTTGCCCGTCTTACTGAAGCATTGAAACAACTTTAATGTGAAGAGCAAAGCTGTTGCTTTTGCTTCTCAATCAATGGTAAAGTGTAAGATTATGACTGGGAAGCTGTTTCCTATCCTGCCCCAGTGGATAACACCCCAGCCAGCCTGTCTCACCCCCTCCTTACCTGACTGCCAGGCTGGCAGAGTGAGTTTAGCACGTATCCCCATATGGGGCTAAGCTTTATTTCACCCATATGGTGTCGTGGAACACAGCTGCGCGCTCACTCGCTGATTAATATGGCACGTGTCAGCTGGCTTGGTGTCGGAGAGAAGCGTGCAGAATCATCCCAAATGTGTGTGGTACCCTTTTTTTAGAATATCCGGAACTCTGTTGGTCTTTTACAACATTCATCGCTTCCCTTTAACATATTGAAGCAAGTGGATCTCCAGTCTGCACCAGGCTTGGAGGCACGTGTACACCCACTGCCAGACACATGGATGTGCACATGTGCACACACCTGCACGATTGCAGCAGGTACACAGAGAATAATGGATCGTTGTTGCTTGGTTTTTGCAGAAGTGATCTATTTTAGGATCATAGTGCATTATTTCTGCTAGTCTGGCTGCAACCTAGCTCAGCTGCCCACAGGCGGTGTGTTTGTGAAGAGACTGGAGAATCCAGGCAGCATGAACACAAAGAAGCAATTTCATTATTATTCAACATGACTGCTTCCATCTTTCTGTTTTGATGTAAAAGGATTCCTAAATCTGACTTTGGAGATGATGTTGTTATGCATTGTGCTGTGTGAAAAAAAACACTGCAGAAGAGAGAAAATATGGCTACCCAAAGAAATAGAAAGAAATGTGCATATGTAACTGCAGCTTGTTGTAGTGTATTTTATGAGTTGCTCTCATTCCTCCCACAGACATCACGACCGGAGGCCTTCCCTCACCCTCACAGACTCCCAGCAGAAGGCAACCGTCTTGGAACAAACCGACCCTGCTCACAGGTCAGCGCCTCCCCTCTGCACGATGCCGTAGCAGCTGACCCATACCCAGAACATGTTGTATCACCAAAGCCATCTTTTCCTTTAGTGTTTGAATCACGTGAGGTGTACTTGAATTATGTTATCAACACCTTATAACATTGCTCCAGATATATGTGTATATATATATATATATATATATATATATATATATATATATATATATATAAATACTGTAATGTCCCTCTTTTTTATCTTCTTCTTTTTCTTTTCATACACATGCAGTGACCTACACCAGAATGCCTTCTCCTATTAGAAATCAAAGGCTTAGACTTTGATTATTGATTATTGTAGCTCATTAGAAAAGAAGTGCCTCACTGAAACATGTCTATAGTGATCTTCACAATTCAGGTCATCTATGTTGACGTTTATTTACTCCTGAGATCTTACAAAAACAAGCATGTGACTGTGCACAGCTGTCGGCACATATGTGGTTATGTGGTGTAACGCATCATAGATTTTCATTCATACAAGTGCATGTTAATGAAGCAGCATGCCCCACCCCCAGTTATGTACAGGCACATAGTTGTGTTTACTTCCTTTGCCTGTTGTGGCAGGTGCTTGCAACTATATTTAGCCCTATCTCTATGCGTCATAACCAAGTTGGCAGATCCTGCAGCAGCTCTTAACACGTGAGATGAAATATCAGAATTATCTACTGTATGGATGAGAAAGCTTTTTTCTTGGAATGCTGTTAATAATTAATGTGAAAGAATTCATTACGTTGCTAATACAGTACATTGCTAAAGGCTACACGATAGCATGCAGGATGTAGGGGCAGCTCTGTTTTGAATCGTTCCACCTGAAATTTGAGTGGAATTGCAGCTCAATAAGTAAAGCACTCCTCCTCCTGACACAAATACACTTCTGTAGGTTTGTCTCATTTTTTCCAGAGAACTTGGCACAGGACAGAGGTCTAATTTTGCACATCATTGCCAGGGCTGAGCCTGTCAAGGCTGTGACACATGTAATCGTGCTCTCAGAGCAAGCAGGATGGCAGCCAGAGAAAAGCAGGTTGCTGCTCTCCGCCTCCCCCACGGAGCCACCGCAGACAGACTCTGTCAGGACCCAGCCTCACAGGCTTTGTCCCCATTTCACTCTCACCCTGATCAGTAATTCCAGCCGCTACCTGCTGGGGGTCCCGATCACATGAGCCCCCACAGACGCAATGCATGTGAAAGGGATGTAGACCGCTAGCCGAGAACACAAACCAAATCTGACGAGGTGCAGCCCGACACAAACACACACTCATGAAAAAATGAAAGGGGCTGTAACAAGCTTGTAGCTACAGTGTAAAAAGAATAATGCATTTAGACCTCACACTTGCTGACATACTCTCTCTAGATGCTTTTGTTGTGTGTTTACAACTGGGTGTGCTGTTTGGTATTTGTTATTCTGTTCTATTCAAACCCAGAGTGGGTTATTCCCTACAGAAAAAGATCTTAAAAGCCTTCTAGCTGCGGAAGTTGGCCAATTTCTTTGTTGATTTTCCTAAATATTCTCTCTTTTTGTCAAGTAGTCTTTAGTCATATAACTATACAAATTAAACTTTCAGAGTTTACTTAAATTTTCAGAGTTTGAAAAACCTGACTGAAAGATCTTGTTCCCTCCATCATCTGACCCTAGTGTATTTTTGTCTTTGTTAATTTTTTTCTTTATGTATTGGTGTTTCTAATGTGTATTTCTTTAATGAAGGCAATCAAATTAAAACAACCCTCTGATTTACAGAAATTTGGCCCTGGTGTAGGAACCTTGCCTCAGCTTGAGCCACCGGTGGTCCAGGTGGTGGTCAGCAATGCCAAAAACCAACACCAGCAGTCGGACAACATCCTGCCCCAAATTGCCAACAAAGGGGGCCAAAACAACTATCAGACACACCCGGTGAGACTCTCATACACTAGCAGCCTGTAATATTCTACAGTAGCAGCTAGTTTTGCATCATAGTGTCTCATGATGTTTCTGATGGGAGGAAAAAGATTCGAGCATCGAATTTCTCCAAGTAGCTTATATAACTCAAAACTGAGAAACAGCAGAGTAGTTTCAGTGACAAGGTTGACTGTGAAAACATTATGAAGGTCAAACTGTAGTTCTTTGTACTTCTTTGCTCATAAAAGGGACTCTACTTCTACTTTCTCTCTGTGTATTTATTGTACAGGATGAGAGGCCGAAGCCCACCCAGCAGTTCGCCATGCGGTTTGGTGCAGCAATGGATAAAGTGTCAGTCTCCCGCAACAGCAAGATTTTCAGCAACAAGCTGGAGAAAGAGAGGTCATATGAGGGACAGAGGTTACCCATGTCCCCTATAGGTATGTTATTATGGATAAGAATGCAATATAACAGAATTAGAAAGGCACAGAGACATTATTTCACATTTTGATTATTTCGGGGGTGTTCCAACACAAACACGTAACTAAGTAACACATTTTGATTCTACTGATGCAATAAAAATAGCACGTTGGCATTGAAGACGATTGTTCACAATCCTCTGCTCTTGGCAGAGGTGTAATAAATATAATAGTGACTCATCCAGTCCTCCTCCTCTTACTTCCTGTTGCAGAGGCACTGAAGAACTTCCAGGAGCGGCTGACGGAGTTTGAGCAGGAGGAAATCATGGACTACGCAGAGATCTGGTTCCTGGGTCTGGGCTCTCAGAAGATCGAGGGTTCCCAAGGCGCACCGCAGAACTCTGGATATGATGACGAGCACGGAAGCTACATCAGGGTAATGTTTTAGACGGAGCACTGAAGGACAATACCTGTGGTTATCCTAGGATTTACTCCATTAAATCTCATTAAAGCTGTTTAACATTATTACACCTGTACCTTCCAGGCACCAGTTGGTTTCAGTTCATGTCAGTATTGTATGAAATCAACTTACAGAGTCTACAAAATTGTTTGTGATGGGTGGTCTATCACGATGAACATTTAATCCAGTTTTTTGCCAAACTTGTGTTGTTGTTGTTCCCAAGTCTTAGATGTTAACATTTCCCAAAGGCACTTGAACACACCAAGAAAGAGTTTTCTAAACAGTCCCAGCTTTGACAAAAAAATAGAGGTGACTAAACGTTCACGGTGATGAATTATGTGCGGTATCTCTTGAAGAAAGTTGGTTTTCATAAAGTGCTAGCAAGAACTGAAACTATTGCTAATGGACATAAAGGAAGAATTCAAAGCTAAAAACGTATGGTATCGTTCACAAATTGGTCAGCAGTGATGTCAAGTATACACAATTTGTATTTAATTTGCGAATGCATTCAAAACCCCCATTATGGTTCTGTAAAAGCCCCCGTAGTTATTCAGAGTTAATGTCCCATTTAAAAGCATATCCACATACATGCAAATGTGCATAGACATGAAGACATTGAAATCATTTTAAAGTAAGAAGATGAGATGTGAAGACATTTAGTTGATATTAGTTATCATTTCACACACCCATACACACACACACACACACACACACACACAGGCTTTCAAGCTGCCTAAGCTGAACTGTACATGACCAGATGCCTTCGTATGACCTTAATCCAGCAGCTGCGGACATGAACCCGCCGTTCTGTTGGACGGACTTCATTGTTGAATACTGTTTATAATAAACTGCACTGAGGTCATCAAACCCTGTGACAGCAGGCTGAACTGTCTTGTATAAATTGGGTGACTGACAGGCAGTTATGTGTCAGACAATATGTAATGAATGAGCTGTTTAAAGCTGAGTGACTGACCATTGTTTCGACTCTTATATCTCTATTGAGGCTCATCTCACTGTCACAGGCTTGAGCTGACAGTTACAGCAAAGCCATGGTACAGTTAATACTGTAGCTGCTATGCACACAGCAGATCAGTGTGAGTGAGCACAGCCTAAGAACTACATTGTCATTGAGTAAATAACATGTATAATCAGTAAGAGTTAGCTCTTATAGATTAAAATTCTGTAAATGACAATGCTTTGATTTATTCATGTAGTTAATTTTACTGTTGGTGATATTTTTATTTCAGTAAAAGCATACAGTGAAATCTGCTCAAATATTCACGGTGCTCTTCCTCTTGCTTTTCCAGGTGCTGCATGACCACATTGGCTACAGGTTTGAAGTGCTTGAAGTGATTGGGAAAGGCTCCTTTGGGCAGGTCCTGAAATGTCTGGACCACAAGAACAATGAGCTCGTAGCCATTAAGATGATACGCAATAAGAAAAGGTACACGTAAACCCAAAACATTTCATTCTGATACATTTCATTTCATCCTGACCAAGTCACCTTTGATTGAACCTTTCCTGGAAGAGATGTTCAAATTAGTCATTCAAAATATTTTTATCCATCCTGTATTACTCTTGCTTTTAAATAACACTATACTTCACTAAATACTCTATAGAACAAGTTATTTGTCACATTCAAGGAGTCAACTTTTGGCATTTATTTGAGATCTGATACCCCGTTGTGAGGTTTTCCCACATGCCTGCCCCGTGATCATTTTACATGGTAGGAGTCTGCCAAATCGTTGAGATCCTGATTTAGCATGATAGAAGTCGGCACCTCATGGTGTTATCTTACCTGTCCTTCCTCACAGCGGCAGCGACTGCCCGAGTCCTGTAGGTTAGATGTGGAAGTCGTTGGGTCTTACCGCCACTTCAATAATGCAGAAAACAAAATGGGTGCAAACTGGGCACTGGCTCAGCAGAACTCTGCACTGTGTTAGTCGATCTTATCTCTCCTGGCAGAGGCTTGTGAATGGTTGACATTAAGAAATATCCTGGGATCTTAGGGATTGATGTGCTGGGAGAAACCTCCCTATCAGAGGAAATTGACAGCAGAAATGTTTATATAGTACATCAAAAGTTTGTAAAAAGTCATAGTATTTATCACCATTTTGATGTGTCAGAATTGGGCACTCAGACGTGGATACATTTATTTATTCTGGCCCCGCTATACCTGGAAATTCAGAAATATATTATGTTGAAATCACATGTAATATTTGTGAATATCAGTTATCTAACACCTCCTGTACATTTGTCTGCAGGTTTCATCACCAAGCTCTAGTTGAGCTGAAGATCCTGGATGTAATAAAGAGGAAAGACAAAGACAACCTCCACAACGTCATCCACATGAAGGAGTACTTTTACTTCCGAAATCACCTCTGCATCTCCTTTGAGCTACTCGGGTTAGTACGCTCACTCACATTCTGCATGCAAGCAAGCAGGCCTGCATGTTCAGAAGTTAGTCTTACAGGCAACTATAAAGGCATTCCTGAATAATTAATCTGTTAAACAAAGGTATTCAAGGTAAGACACCTTTCCCCAGGTACGGCAGGGTTAGATCACTGTACTGTCTCACTTGTGTCTATTCATGACTTCTAACACTATGTGACTGCAGTCATTTAGGAGTTAAGTGATCACCTGTGTACCTTAAACCATGTGTGTTTTAGCGTGGATCACCACTGATATCTATTTGAGGGGGGATAGTTTTGTGTATCACTCTGGCTGAATGACCTTTAGAGGACGTCTTGGACTGCTACCTTGTCTAACATTACTGTCACCGAATCCTTTAGTTAAGGCCTTGATTAGGGCCCTATCTCTTACCCCTTCTTGCTTCATGGTGTGAAGGCTCCAGTTACACAGTCTAAAGAAGTTTATGCTTATCACAAGTAGCAGGAAATAGCAGGAGGACACACTGTGTCTCTGTCTCCCTCTGAATGTGAGCACAATCATAGATTATTTCCAAGTATGTGCTTGACAGTCAGCAGATGTTTTATTACGGGTAATGTAAAGTGTAGGGTGACATCAAACTTAGCAGCTTTCTTTTTTAAGAGCGTTTATTTGAGGAACAAGTTCTTAACGTGGTGCATCTTTTTATAAGTGAATCCCTGTTGAGCTCACTCGGCTATGTGGTCCCTAGTCCTGAATGAACAAAGTGCATAGATAGAAAAAGAAAACTCTAAAAGTATTAAAAAGGAAATAAATCCAATTTGCAGCACTGTGAACTAACCATACATCACATTTCGTTTCTTTCGTCAGGGTGAACTTGTACGAGCTCATCAAAAAAAACAACTTCCAGGGCTTCAGTCTTGCTCTCATCCGCCGGTTCACCCATGCTCTTCTCAGGTGCCTGCAGATGCTGCACAGGGAGAAGATTATCCACTGTGACCTCAAACCGGTACTGACTTCATAGTTTCTGTAATACCTGAACTTCTTTTTGGGGGATATAGAATATTTAGATGCGGTTTAAAATATACTGATGTCAACAAAATCTGATGTGGACCACACCTTTGCAATTAATCAATAATTGTAAAGCAGAAGAACAAGAGTGTGAATTTTGCTCCATCTTGTGGAGCAGTATAATATTGCAGCAGCAGTATTTAAAAGCAAAGTGTTTGAATGTTTTTGCTTTTACTTCTGAACAGGAGAACATCCTTCTGTCTCAGCGAGGGCCAGGGAACATCAAGGTGGTTGACTTTGGATCAAGCTGTTATGAGCAACAAAGGGGTAAGAGCATGAAAACTCAACTGAGAGAATATGTAACAATACTTCTTTTTATCATGTCGGGATATTCAAAGAAATGGCCAGGCCTGGTCCAGAGAAGTTAGATCCTATATTCTTCACTGTCTCTTCTTTCTTTCCATTAGTGTACACGTACATCCAGAGT
Organism: Macquaria ambigua; assembly: GCA_008360985.2. Classification (NCBI taxonomy): domain Eukaryota; kingdom Metazoa; phylum Chordata; class Actinopteri; order Centrarchiformes; family Percichthyidae; genus Macquaria; species Macquaria ambigua. Next base: position 155,465 of record VMKM01000878.1, read on the forward strand.
CGCTTCTACCGCTCTCCAGAGGTCATCCTGGGTCACCCCTACAGCATGGCCATTGACATGTGGAGTCTGGGCTGCATCCTTGCTGAACTCTACACAGGCTATCCTCTCTTCCCAGGAGAGAGCGAAGTGGAGCAGATAGCTTGCATAATGGAGGTATGACATGGATATAAGTGTGTGTGTGTTTCACAAATGTAAATGCATAACATATGGTTGGTGAGTTGCTTCAGTGTGTTAAGGCGTCCTTATATCTTAACTTACAGGTTCTTGGAATGCCTCCAAATGATTTTGTTCAGTCAGCATCGAGGAGGAGGTTGTTCTTTGGTGAGAATTTATCTTCACGTAGTTTCAGATCTTTTTTGATATGTGGTTATTTTATATGTTGTACAGCAAACATTGTAGACTATAGGATGACTAAATGTTATCAGAAGATAAATGAATAACAAGGCTCATGCTTTGCAGAAGGTGTGAGATAACTCTATAAGAACAATGTGCCAAGATGATAAATCAGTACTGTGTGTGATAATTGATCATTGTGTGCAGACTCAAAAGGAAACCCCAGGAACATCACTAATAGCAAGGGGAAGAAGAGGAGACCCAACTCCAAGGAGCTGTCAACTGCGTTGAAAACTAATGATGCTTTGTTCTTGGACTTCATCAAATGCTGCCTCACGTGAGTTCACTCTAAACATCTGCTTGACCGTCTACAAGAACAGGCTTTTCTTATACCAGTCTGCCTTAAAATGGACTGCATAAAAACCGGATGTGACTTTTTAATTAAGTGCGCTTCAATGGTACTTTATTAAAGATCACATAACTTAAATTATTTTTCTGTGCTTTTCAGTTGGGATCCAACCAAGCGTATGACTCCTGATGAGGGGTTGCAGCATGAGTGGATCCTGGAGGGAAATTTCAACAAAGTCCGGCCAAGAACCAGGCCAACAGTGAAGAAGGCCTCCGACAGTTCGACCAGCACAGAAAATAGCAGTGAGCACAGTTTCCGCAAACAACCTAACAGCAAGCCTAGTAAGAGAACAGTCCATTACATCATCCATACGTTATATACTTACAATAATAACCACATTTACGTAGCATTTTGAAGTAAAAGTAAAAACTATACAGACAACAAACTGCTAATATAGCAGTTCTATAATTTATAACATCTGGACAGATCAGGTTGAAGGGGTGCACGCTGCTCACTTGAAACCCTACAGTTCTTTTGTATTCACCTTGAGCTGACATGTAATGTCCTTTGTTTCCATGGTACAGCGGAGAAGGTCAGCTCAGAGAGCAGCACTACTGACAAGCTGAAGAGAGATAGTTCAGAAACAGGAACTAAGATGGCCCCTGCCGAGCGTCTGCGGCCCATCGGGGCCTCTGCGGAGGAGGAGGTGTGTGAGAATGAAGGCAAGCGCTCCACAGATACCAAGCAGCAGGAAGAAGGTGGAGAGAGACCAGTTCACATCATCATCAAGCCTCAAGAGGAAGTGGGCACAGAGAGAAATGATAGCCAGTGTTTGCCCCCTATCATCTAACAGTCAAAGGGAATCGTGCTGCGTTCATGACAAGTGGGAACTGGGCATGTTCAGACTCAGTGTCCTGCTTCCCAACTGAGAGTGATTGAGATGTTGAAGTGGAAGTAAATGGAAGGTTGAGAGAAAGTTGCATTTGTTCGGCCCCGCACACACAGAAAATTAAAAGATCCTTCGTGCTCTTATTTGCTACAAACACTGCCATGTTGCTTTTGTGTCTACATGACGTCACAAAACAACATGTTAGAGAAGTCAGAGCCAGAGAAAAGTCTGAGTTTCAAGTTGGAAAGCAGCTCAAGTGGAGCCAGTTCCCACATGCCGTGAACAAAATATTGATGTATGGAGGGGACACACTGATCATCAGCAAAGAGGGACACCTTCTATTAATTGTTTTAAGTATACAGTCATAGTGTATTATTTCTTTCTGTGGAACTTCCGAGTTTGTATGACAGTGAAGTCAATCAACCAGTTTTTTTATAAAGGAGTTAATATGCAGATGCAGGCAGGCATTTTGTTTTAATGTGTCACAAGTGAGACATCACGCTGTCTGCCACGTAAGAATGCACATGTTGAATTTAGATCAAATGGTTAAAAACCTCACTCATAGTACAGCACCAACGTTTTGCTGTCACTGTCTCCTGTATTATTTATTGAACCCGATCTTTGCTGTGCATTGAAGTCTTTGATAAACAGGACAGACTTTTAACACTTTCACTTTTCTCAGTTTCCATGTTAAAAGGCAGAATAGCTGACTTTAAAAAGTGCATGGGTAGATTTTTTTTCTTTTTATTCTTTTTTTCTTTTAGACATTTTAGCATTACTTTCATAATGGGAAAGGATTTGTGTGCAATAAAGGCTGAGCCAAAAAAATATTTTTTTTATCATGTTAACAAATAAATAATTGTCGTGTACTTTTAATTGTAGAATGCAGTTGATGACATATTGATTATTAATGATTTCACTTATTTATTATGAAATATGTTTGATCCTATGTTTCGTATTTGTTCAACAATTAAATTCAACAATCATAAAATCTCTATTTGTAATAGAATCTATTGTATATATTTCTGCTGTAATTTCCTATGTACTGTATGTCTAATACAGAACATATTTTAAGAAAATATTTCAGATATTTGTTGAGGGGTTAGACAAGGTTTTACTTGTTGTGTTGTTTCTGTATGAAAGCATTTTGTACGTCTGTGTTATTCATAATATTTTTTATATTAGAAACAAAAAGACAATCCTATTATTGATAGTTTGTGCCTTGCAGTATTAGAAATTTTGCACTTTACTGTTGCGTGTGTACACCTGGATTAGAAACCATTGGATTCTTACCTGTAAAAGAGACATGGATTCGGACTACCCTGCCAGATCCCTTTTATTTCACAAAATGATGTCTCATCTAATGTTACAGAACATAATGAAACAATTGTTTCATTATTAACCATCTTTTTACAGTTGATTTATGTCTTTAGTCGCCAACAGATATCCAATTTAAATTAAGATAGACCCGTGCCCTCCCTATCTATTAGCTAGGCAACCAGAGATCCAGAGAGGATGGATTGTAGCTGAAACAAGAAAAGTCAAGAAAATACATTTTTATGTCTTATATGATGAAATAAAAAGTTGTTTCAATGAGCATATTGATGTTTCATTTTTTTTATCCTTATTTTTGTGTTTTTGTCTCCGTGATTCAACTTGAAATGATACTGAAGCATCGTTGGCAGCACATTGTTCAAATCTGAACCAGACCACAGACTATATACAGTATAACGTTGTCACTTGTACTTGTAAGGTTCTATGGTCTTAAATTAGAATACATTTTCCAATTTGCCAATTAATAATTTAATTTCACAGCCTGTTGCTAAATATGTAACAGAGTAACAGAATAAAGGAATTAAATGTAAATCAGAATTGTAAAATAATTTAATAAATGTGATGACTTTTTACTTTTTTTATTCCATTTACCAATTTATCTTTATAATATTCCATCTCGTAATGAATGTGTTTCGTACTTTAACATTTGAAGTTCTCACTTTGTTCCCAATAATGAAGACATGTAACCTACAAATGAAACGAGAGCGACCCTCCGAACAGCAACATGAGCTCTGATTGGCCAGCTGCTACATGCATGTGCTGCAAAGTGTTGCCACCTACTGCTGTGTTGTGTCACTGAGCCATTAAGAAAGCGTGCATTGGAAATGAAATGCAGTGAAATAGCCTAAATAAAATAGCAAAGTGGTAAACCATGAGTCATTTAGAATTGATTGAAATGCATTTTAAAAAGCTATTGTTTATTAATAAAATGTAAAAACAAAAATGTATAAACTCCTCCATACTGATTAAGAAAAGTATTTCAATGCTTTTTTATTTTTATATTGGTGCCCTCAGTGCTAATATCGAAATAAACAGTAAAAACATCATGCAAACAAATGTCAAATAATAACATAATTATTTTTTGATCATGACAAAATCATTAAATGATCACAGCAGAATAAAGGCAGATATGTCCCCATCATGGAAAAAATAATCCTGTGATCAACTCAACTTCATACATGGCCTCTCAGGTCTTCCATAAAATACATGTTACCATTGACCATGATGTTGCCTGAGACATTTGCATTTCAATGTGTTTTTTAAAAAGCATTTCAAAGAATTTCAAACACTTATGTCCGCATGTTGACACACAAACTTTCTGGATACGGTTTGTATTGTTAGGACCACATATCTAAATGCAATGAGTTGTAATTTTGCCTTGTGTATGAGCTGCGCTACAGTTAACGTTACTACTGTACTACTGTCGAGAATTGGCATGCACGTATTTTGGCCCACACGGTATGCCGTAGTCGGAAAGATGGCGACCGTGGTGCTGGTTAGCCGTCCTGCGAGTGTCCTTCCAAAGATTTCAAGTGAGTAGTGTCTAAACAGTATGCATTTGATAATGACATAAACATCTTAGAGCATAACGTTGTGATTTCAGAGCTTTACTCATATGTCCTCCTAACACAGGCTCACAGTTAGACCACACTCTCGGCTCGAGTGACCTTGCTAACAGGCTCGGCTAGTCACCTGCTAGCAAGGGCTTTAGCTAGCTAGTCGCTCACTTTGGACCTTTTGACTAATTCTCTCATCCGCTACCTGACCATGTAGCCACTCGCATCATTTGGCGGATTAGCCTTAATAAATGAAGGATAATGCGTTAAGTTAGGCTGAGTTTTAGCCACTATCCTTTCCAGTGGGCTACCTTGACGTGACGTCTGTTATAATGCTAGTGGATGAAAACACTTTCTGTCTAACTTATATAAACATACATGATGGCCACGTTAGGTTGTTATTCTGGAAATATCTGGAAATAATAACAGTTTTAGATGTCTGACTAACTGATCTGTTGTTTTACAGTGATGAGCGTTGTAAATAACGATGCTGTACAGTGACACTGAGCTGGCGTTAGTTCCTGCCTGCTCCATGGTTCACGTCAACTGATTTTCTTTATTATATAATGCAGTATTATTCATCCACTGGCAGAGTCTAAGCTACCTGTTAAGAATTGCATTATTCGTAAGGAAGCATCCATTCTTTTAAGCCTTCTTGCTCATGTGTTGTTGATTTTCATCTGGTCAGCGCATACAGTAGAGAAGAAGAGTTGTTGACCATTTCTTCACCATTAATCTACAGCCAATTTGTAGTGTGTAGAGAGAGAAAGAGAGAAAAACACAATGTAATCAAATAAAGAAATAGTGACATACAAATACCACTACAGTACAATGCTCAGTGGCACATACCTTAATAATTAGCATTAATAATCTACTGTTTAACAGGTGTTTCTAATATCTGTCCATCCGATTTATATCAACAAAGTTAAATTACAGTAAGCATTAGTAACACCTCTTGGTAAGTGTAATGCCATGCAATTCCAGAGCACCACAAAAAAACTATAAAACTGTTTCAACAAAAAAGAACATTATAACCTCAATGAAGGAAGGATTTATTGCTAAATTAGTTTCTGCAAGGTGTACCTAATAAATTGGCAAGTGGCAGCTGAGCATATCTCACCTTTTGATGTGGATCAAACCCTGCCCGTGTTCCTCTCCTCTCTATAGGTAGCTGCTCCTCTGCTGTGCTGTCAGCTGCCTCTGTCTCCACAGTCCAGCAGAGGAAGCTGCACCATGCTGTCATCCCCAAAGGGAAAGGAGGACGCTCCTCCTCCAGTGGAATAGCGGCAACCGTGTTTGGTGCCACAGGTTTTCTGGGGCGATACGTGGTCAATAGGCTGGGTGAGTTAAAAAATATAGTTTAAATACTGAAGTTAACTTATGTGCACAATAATATTGACTTAACATTCAGCAAAGTTGTGTGTTTCCTTTTATGAGCTAGCGCTTGTAAACATCACATCCTGTGTCCCAATATCTCAGATAAGATCTCGTCCCAGCGTCAACAGAGAACAATTCCATATTGTGATGTTGTCTGAGATGCTGTTAACATGTTATCCCATTAAGGAGGTCTCACTCTAAAGTTGTTTGAATGGTAGTCAGTATCACAGAGCGGGGATTTGTTGAACCTGATTGGCACAAAATTGCACGAAACTAAATTTCCACACACTGTTGAACGAGTGAAGTGGCTGTGAGGTTGTCGTATGGCGTTAGCTTCCTTTGATTTGCATTCAGTAAATTGTGTTTTTTTTTTTATGGGAACAAAGATACAATGATATTTGAGAGCAGGTTAGCTAAGGTGAATCTGAACTGTGGAAGAACAACCAAAAACATAAAAATGATCTTGGTTCCATTACTGCAGTTCATGTATGTGTTGGAATTATGGTGTTTGGCCTATTTTATCATTGCTATCAGTTTCCAGTATATCTAATTAAAAACAAATCCCCCAAAAAATTGGACCCATGTGTGATCCTTCGTAAGCTAAAGACAAAGATGTGATTGTATGTGTTTTTTCCTGCTGATTTGCAGGTCGGATTGGCTCTCAGATTGTAATCCCTCACCGCAGTGATCAGTATGACATCATGTACTTTAGGCCCATGGGTGATCTTGGACAAATAATTTTCATGGTAAGATGCAGAAATGTTGCAACATTCTTGGATGGTGGAATCTTTAATCTGTATGTATTTATACATTTAGAGCCTTAAATGAAACGTGTTGTGTCTGTTCTTTTTTGCTACAGGAGTGGGATGCCAGGAACAAAGACTCCATCAAACGGGCTTTGGAGCACTCTAATGTTGTCATCAACCTAGTGGGCAGAGAGTGGGAGACGAGGTATACGTGTAGGCTGGAAAAAACTCTTAAAGCTCCTGGTTTATGTTCTATTATGCTGTTCACATGAAATAGAATTGTAATTTTGAGCTGATGATATAGGTGAATGTTGTAGCACTGTGCTGAATAGGTGAGTAAATTGTGGGCAAGTATTCACATGCAAGTATTTCTCCTCTTTTTGTGTGAAGGAACTATCGCTTTGAGGATGTCTTCGTGAGCATCCCTCAGCAGATCGCCAAGGCAGCCAGAGAGGCCGGCATCACAAAGCTCGTCCACATGTCTCATCTTAACGCTGACATACGCAGCTCGTCCAAATACCTGAGGAACAAGGTAGAGGGCTGTTTCTACCCACACTTCACGCCTCTCTCTTACTCAGTCAAACTAGCGTATCTGTGTTATTGTTGTATATACGTGTTTAAGCCAGTGTATATTAAAGGGTAAAGGTTAATCCGTCTAAATGTAGTTTATCATTGTGTATAATGTTCCTTTATCATAGGCTGTAGGAGAGACGGCAGTGAGGGATGAGTTTCCTGACGCTATCATCATGAAGCCCTCTGAGATGTTTGGGAGGGAGGACAGATTCTTCAACCATTACGCAAGTAAGACAGTTGTTTGTGTGTGTGAAACAGGCCGTGAAAGCGTCCACAGACTGTGATCGACTAGTGTGCCCACATGTCAGTCTCTGAGTGATGGGAATGTCACACATACGGTCATGTTTGAGAGCATTGTTGTGCTCTGCCGTGGACACTCTTCCATCAACTTCTACAAGCACAAGTGGAGCTATTGCTGAATTTCTTGGGGCCACTTCAATGTTCCACAGTGTTGAAAATGTTTCCTTTGGTACTAATATAGGCTTTTCACACTGCATATTCTTAGCCCCTCACGCACACACATTCACACTGCATTTTTACTAGCCCTGGGTTAAATGTCCGTTGGGACACGGGACTAATGTTTACATTCTATAATAACGCGACTACTCCTTAACAGCAAGCAGCAACATTAAAGTGTAAAAGTGTAAAAAGCCCTACAGTTAGCCGGGTCACCAGTGAAAATGTCATTTGTGGCTCTAATTGTTTTTCAGACATGCGCTGGTTTGGCAATGCTATTCCACTCATATCCATGGGGAAGAACACTGTGAAGCAGCCTGTTCATGTAAGTTTGTTGAAAGGAAGCAGCTATTTTCCCTCATAATGAATTCAAATCTTAATGGGAGTGTGTCTGGTAGTAATTACATTCACTCCCTTTGTGTGGTTGTTTACTATTAAGCCATCTGTGCCAGTACAACAGAAACTGATAATTATGTATAATTGTAAAATCACTAAGCAGCTTCACAGGGCGGATTCTGTGTTGAACCCTAACTGAAGGTTATGTTTGCATTTGATAACAGGAATATTGCAAGACTTCAAGTACCAAATACAGTGGCAACTTGTTTTGGACTTGTGCCTGCAAAACAAATCCTACCGCCAAACCTAAAACTTGTTTGCTCACAACAGATTCATAGTTCATGGATGCGACACCATCCAAGTTATATTGCTTATAAGCACGCTTACAGCAAATATTGTCCATTCACAGTGTACTTTGAAACAAACTGATTGTCTGATTAACTTGGTTTTCCAATATTTCCACTTGTCCCATGTTGTCTAAAGGAAACAATACACAATCACGCAACTCACTGAATGTGCCTATCAAATAAACCCAAACTAAATGGTCTCTTTTCTCCCTCAGGTGATGGATGTGGCCAAGGCCATTATCAATGCTGTCAGAGACCCTGATGCTAATGGAAAGACATATGCATTAGTTGGGTAGGTGGTCTGCACTCAAATAACTTTGTTTCCTGTGCCAGCAGTTTGAACACATAAAGCACAGATAATTTAGAGATTTAGATTCATAGCAAAGATTGTGACGGTCAGCAAAAATTATGGTAATTATGACTAAGACAGTGTACTCTGAGTCCTTAAAGTTTATGTCCACAAGGAAAAAGTTGTCATTTTTTAAGTTAACTTACAAGAGTATGTGTGTACGGAAACCTTATGTCAGCGTGTGTTGGTCCGTGGTTCATGCCCTGGGTTTGTATCACTCATGATGAGGACTCACTTTCATAATTAGTTTTTGTCCTGTTTTCTCTTGTTTAGTCCCAACCGTTACCTCCTTCATGACCTGGTAGAGTACATCTACGCAGTGGCACACAGACCTTTTGTGCCCTACCCCCTGCCCCGCCCACTCTATCAGTAAGTGCTTTATACCTGTTTTTCAACATTTTCCAGAGACAAGTTCTCTTCTATGTGAATGACACACATTTAACCGAAGGCATGTTGCAAAACAAAAAAAAGGAGATGTTTTAAAGATTGCAAAGTGTACATCCATGCGTGTAATATTCACACACATGGGTGTGGGCAGTTTCACGTTACCACATATTTGTGGTGTACTGTGGTGCTGATTGAACACGCCATACAAACAATCAAAACTCATTGAAATATTCCCCTACAGAGCCACTAGTAATCAAAAACTCTACAGGGCTCTGTTGGGTGCAGTTGTTATATACTAATGTACAATCATGTTATAGTTTCTGTTTTTTATTTTCAGCCTTGCTGCTCAGTTTTTCGCAATGAACCCATTTGAGCCCTGGACAACCCCAGACAAAGTCGAAAGGGTAGGAAATCCAAGATTTTGGTATAACTTTAAACTTGTTCCACCAACTGTGGAGCCTCTACAGCCAACACTCAGTAGTGATTGTGCTTTTTCCAGATATTTAACAAGCAAATTATAATTCTGTGTTGTGCTTTTATTTTCCAGTTTCACACAACAGACATGAAGTACCCAGGACTTCCTGGTCTGGAGGATCTTGGCATCACTCCTTCCACTGTAGAACAGAAGGCAATTGAGATTCTGCGTCGCCACCGCCGATTCCGTTATCTGGAAGCTGACCTGGATGAGACAAAGCCAGCCAAGACTGTCAACTATTAAACTACACGACAACTTCCCAACATCACTGGGGCAGCCAGAGGATGTCAGTACCTCTGATTGCTTGGTCTTTAACTATATTATGTACATAAATAAAAAAAAAATAGGGTTTTCTTGTTTTGAGTGTTTTTCTTCTTTGTTGCATATTGTTCTGACATTACCATTACAGAGAGTATTTACCTGTTCTTCATGTTCACCCCATTTGACTTTTATATTTTATTTTTACAACACTTGAATCATGGTTGTTGTAATGAATCAGCAGAAACACACCATCATGCTGTGACGGTACTAAACCCTGCTGCAGTCTGTAGGAAAACTGCCACTTGGGAGAAGATTTATTATAATGTACAATGATAGTGCCAGTAATATTCTGTACTTTAGTAGAGCAAGGTATAGAGACGGAGCCACATAGAATCAAGGTTGTCAGTGACACCAAAGATACTCATAAATTTGGACCCTGATTACATCCACTGTGTAAAACAATAAAATATGCTCAAGTGTGTGTGCTTTCTAGGCCCGGTAAATACTGAAATGCACTTTGAAACCTCTATTATATTCTTAAATTGATAGTGTCAAAATAGTCTGCCTCACCACCCTAACTATCTCACTTACTTGTGAGGTACTATTAGGCATTATCTAGGTATTATAGTGTCTTCTGAAATCAGTGTAATGACTGTTTTTCTATGTCAGCCTCAGTAAATCATGCTCTTGATTTTAACAAGGCATTAAACAACTGTAAAATACAGAAGCCCTGAGAGGCAAGTGGGAAAAAAACTCTGGTGAATCATTTTCTAAGTCTGATCTAAATAGTTTCTCCTGTGTTTATGACTTAACAACAGGTGAAAAAGGGCTTCTGTACTAAACTGAAAGACTCAACTGAAATAGCAATTTAAGGTGCATATTGTTGGAAATGTTATCTTTAAGATAAGATGTTCGTTATTGTACAACTTGAGCTGTAAAGTGGGGTGAGGTGATTTGCTGGCACAGAGGACAGAATAACATTGATGTGAACCTTCATGAGAAACAACAATGAAGACTTATCTGCAAAGAGCTGGAATATTTGGATCCTTTTTATTCTTGATATACATCATCATGTACATAATTGTTAGTAGGAGAGCAGGCAAATCTTCTCCAGAAGGATTCACAGATCAAGAGGTTGTGAGGAGGAAACTGGACAGGATTGAACAGACCCTAAACAAGCTGGGTGAGTACCAATTCAGAAGCAACCTCAAAAAGACTTAAAGGTCTAGGGTAAAGTTCTGGCTTTGTAATGTTATTACAGTGGATTAGGAATGAAGTAAACCTATTACAGTATATTAACAAAGATCTGATGTTTACGGGTAACATGTAATTGAACAGGAAGACATTTTCACTGATAACTCCTGCACAAGCAAGAGTCATGCTAGCTGAAAGAGATTGTTGAGTTTAAATAAATGGGATCTGCATAGTAAATTCAGTTAACTGCAAGTAAATCACCTTAAAATGTTAATAAATTATACACATCTTTGCCATCTAGTTTTTACTACCACGTAGCATCTGTATTGTTGACTGTCGGTGAAACATTTTTAGTTCACAGCAGAGTTTGATGACAGGCTCACACTGGGTGGTGGACCAGACATTACTGAGTTGTTTCAGCTGTTTAAGAGGCTTCATTTACACCAGTACTCTGTGTAATGTGTTACTTTTCCATTTCTGATCTAATTTTGCATATTTCACTATATGCTGCTGAATCAGAAACGGGCTGTAGCTTACATATTTTCTCATGTATCAACTTCTCAAACTTTTGATTCTTCACATTATTATTGATAATAAATATAGGCCTACTTGACATAATGAACATCCTTTGGTCAAACAATTCCCCCTACAATTAAACAGCTAATACATGTGTTGAGATGTGTTACTCACCTAAAACGAGTAGTAACACAATATAAAAAAATTTCCAAGGCAAGTTAAAGTCCTGCATTCAAAATGCCCAGTTACACTGTCCATTACAGACATTAACAGACACCTTCCAGCCAATCAGAATCAAGAATTCTCAGTGTGTATGGTACAAAGTCTAATGGCGTGTGCAGACTGAACGCAAAATTTAAAGAACACAAATAAACGCGAGTGGACACAAATGTAAGTAAAATCACACTGGGCCAATTCAGGCGAAGATGCATCTACTGAGTCGACAGTGTTTCACCTTGAGTGAAAAATGTGCGTGTGTCCCGAGGCTTTATGATTCCACTTGAAAAACATACGGAAACAAGAACAGAAGGAGAGAAACCGAGGGAAAATACAAAGAACTGGTAAGTTTTCAGATCAGTCAGACTGTTGTAGACAGTTGTTGTGTCTAATATTTGAAGATTGCAACAGTTCGGAGCTCAAATTAGTGCAAAAAACACAAGGCAAAAATTTGCTCCACATTCAAACACCTTGAGAATGTAGGTCTGTCATGGACAAGGAGAGAAGACTAGGTGGCAAGATGTTGTATGCTACATTTGATTTGACTGAGAAAACAAGTATTAGAAGAGCAGGCAGCATTGACGAGCTTTCCAATCCTTTCAGCTAAGTTGCCAAACTGATTTATACTTCTACTGAGAGACTACAACGAAAAGACTATTATTTCCATTTCCATCTTTTCTGTCTTTTTATGAACTCAATCCACCAAAGCAAAGCTGATAGAAGTATCTGGTCAAAAGAGCTCCACCAATAAACCTTTTCCAAATGTGGACCGAGAAAAAGTGAAGATTGTGTTGCCAAAGTTATATCCGCACTCCGTCCTGTTTGCCAAGTGGGGCGACGGCCTGTCAGAAAAGGAACAGAAGGAGGCTCAAGCTCTGTTTCAGATTTATGGATACAACGTCTTCCTGAGTAACCAGTTGCCACTAGACAGGAAGCTTCCAGACACAAGAGACAAGAGGTAACTTTTGTTCATATGTGGTCAAACTATTGCGTCTTGACCTTCCGCTTGAGAACCGAGGGACCTAAACATTAACCAAATTTCTGTCACTACATCTCACTCCATTTAGATGTCTGACGAAGAATTATCCCAAGGACCTGCCAACCGTCAGCGTGATACTGATCTACATAAACGAGGCTCTTTCTGTCATTAAAAGGGCAGTACGAAGTATCATCACGCACAACCCAAAGCACCTGCTGAAGGAAATCATTCTGGTGGATGACTATAGCACTTACAGTAAGTTTAACTGTGCACTTGTAATAAAGCATGATGGTGTTCCTCTCAAATGTCTACATCAACCATGCCACTTATAAGTCTCATTAACCCTACTTAAAATTAGAGTAAATTACATTAGTTAGATACCCACTGCTACATAAAGTTCATTGCATTTTTTTAATATAATTTATCTGTTAGCTGTTGTAGTCATCTGTACGCCTTCATTTATAGATTTGACTGTGTACTTCATTTTCAGATGACCTTGGAAAACCGTTACAAGACTACATAGGTCAGATTCACAAAGAGAGGCCTGGACTCATAAAGAAAGTGTGGCATATGCGACAAATGGGCTTGTCCCAGTCCCGGATCTCAGGTTGGGAGCATGCCACGGCTGATGTTGTGGTCATTTTGGATGCCCATGTTGAAGCCACAGAGGGCTGGTATGTACATGTTTCAGATTACGGGGTATATTTCATTCCAGTTCCTGTTATAATCCTACACAAACACTGTTGAAAAATCATTCATTTCACCTCCTCCTCTTGAGGTTATTGGACCGTTTCATTTTGGTGTCCGTTCCAGGGCGGAACCTCTTCTGGCCAGGATCAAAGCCGACAGGACAGTGGTGGTGTCCCCTGTTTTTGATAAGGTCCATTTTGATGACCTACATGTGGAAAGATATAACCCTTTTTCTCATGGCTTTGACTGGGCTTTGTGGTGCATGTACGAAACCTTTCACCCGGAGTGGTTGAAGATGGAGGATGAATCGCAGCCTGGGAAGTATGTGGAACAAGCAATATTTTATTTAGCCAGATTATTGTGAGTGGGTGGATTAAATTAGATTAGAAATTCACCTAGAAGTGTTTTGGATTGGTTGGTCACTTTGATCCTAAAATCTGACTTCAGACACTTACTTACAAAAGAGCATCCAGCTGTTTTAGATCCTATGAAGCACTTGTATTTAGACATTTACACATTCGCAGTAGAGCTAGTGGAAAAGCTAATGTTCTACCACATTGAAACATTGCTTCCAGCCTTGAGTCTAATGTCATGTTCTTTAATAGGTTTTTATGAATGACCAGTGTTTAGGTTTATCTCGCAGTAAATTTACCCTTTGTGCCTTTGTCTTATTTTTATTTAAGGGGAAAAAAGTGATAAAATCTAAAAAGCTTTTGTGGGTGTTTCTCATGTCACCGAATCACTTTTCAAACAGTAAAACATTTTTTTTTTCACAAGATTACAGACAAATGGAAAAGTACAAATAATAAACTTAGTCGCACCACAATAAACGAAGACTGTGCCTGTTAGCAATCTTATCACAAAATAATTAATCATAAAAATCATTGATCATAAAAGGCATTTCTTTAGGCTATAAATCAGTCTGCATGTCATTCATTGGGGCATTTTCTCTGTAAGATTTCTTTGTGTAGTAGCAAAACAACTACATGTGAAAAAACAAACACATGACGTGGCAAGTGCATTTTTAGGTAGTACAATGTTGGCACAATACTAATGGCACTGTTATGTTTTGTTTGGACAGGAGTCCCTCTGTCATGGGAATCTTTGCAGCAGACAGAGTCTTCCTTGGAGAGATTGGTGGGCTTGATGGTGGGATGACAGTTTACGGAGGAGAAAATGTTGAACTCGGGATTCGTGTGAGTAGCCAAAACTGTAAAGTAATAAGAACTGAACGTGGTGCAGAATTTAAACCATTAAAAGGTTGAAGATCTGTGTCATCACTAATGATCGTCTGATCTGTGTCTTGACTGCTCAGGTGTGGCTGTGTGGAGGAAGCGTAGAGGTTGTGCCTTGCTCCAGGATAGCTCACATTGAGAGGGCACATAAACCGTATGCACTTGATCTCGACCCTGCCATGAGGAGAAACTCCTTGAGGGTTGCACATATCTGGTTGGACGATTACAAGAAGAACGTGCTCATTGCCTGGAACCTTCCTTTTACGGTTGGTAATGATTTATGTTCCTAGAGATTATTTTTACTACATGTACGGTAGAGTATTTTACACAGTATCTCACTCAATTAGTAATACACTCCTTTAATGAAATGCTGATGAAAGCTGGCGTCTATAAGCTGAATCATAATATGTTATCAATACCGTTCACTGCTGCAGGAGTAACAGGCCTTTCTCACAGAAGACATTTAGACATGTCACAGTAGCAAAAGCTCAGGTGTAAATAATAAAGAGAATGATGGCCGAATTCCATTTAGCTGCTTCAGTTTCAGGGTCCTAGAATTGTGCATGCTGGCTCACTGTCACACTGTCATTACACTCATTAATGTGATCAGTAAGACCTGTACTTTTACTACTTTGACAAGTCAACATGTCAATGTTGTGAAAAAGGCATATTGAAACTAGTAAAAAGACACACTGAAACATTTTTTATTAACACTGAGTCTCTTTACCGGGATAAGCAAAAATGTCCCTTTCACAAGAATCACATTAAAAGCTGCCATTAGAGCCAGTGTTTATTGCTCAGATGAATATAGATTTTCCCAAAGTTTGCATTGTTCATGCACCTTCTGATATGGCATATGACACACAGAATCATGGAATTGATATTGGCGACGTGTCCGAGAGGAAGAAGCTCAGAGAAAAGCTGAAATGTAAACCTTTCCAGTGGTACCTGGACAATGTTTATCCAAGTCTGGAAACATGGGATAACCTCTTGGGGTATGGTGTGGTAAGGGGCATTTTCAGTCATTCATATTTTATTGTGTGATGAAAATCTGGGAGCTGGTTAACTCGTGATTGAAGAACTTTCGGGAGGCCTGGATGTCTTACGCAGAAGCATTTAATGAAGCTTGATCGAGGAGAATAGAGATCAGCAGTACAAGTGAACACAGTGTAATGCCACCCATTTCTGAAGTTTACTTCCTGGAGAGGAGTATTTAACCCTTCCGTCCTGTGGCAAAGACCTGAACATACAGCCATGCTGAAGCTGTGATTGATCATTACATTTTAAAACAATGTAAAACACAATCAATAAATGTTCACATAGTGGCCAAATAAAAAATAAATAACTCTCTTAACATGACACTGACCTGTACAGCTGCAGAACACCCTTCTCAAGAACCACTGTGTGGACCAGGGAGCCATACCAGGAAACATCCCCATCTTGTATGAATGCCACTTCCAGAAGCCACAGGTGATCTAAGAAGACAGACAGAAATGCTGATACTGAAATGATAATAATAAATAACTCATCATAACTCATCCTTCTCACCAGCATTGCTACTACAACACAGACCGTGAAATCATCATCGGGGGAATTAAATCTCACAAATATAACAGTAACCGCTGCGTGGTTGACCCGGGCTCTGGCAGCACCCCCACCCTGCAGGAGTGTCAGCTGGCAAAACTAAACCAACTACACATGCACTGGGACTTCAAACAAGTAAGACCTTAGCTGGCAACAGTCACAGTCATATTTTGTTCAGACCCCTGTACGGTGACTTTTTGAACAATCCAGTACAGTGTCTTTTCAGATACTACCAGCAGGAGGCGCCAAAATCAGAAATGTTCAAATCCTACACATAGGTGCTTTAAAGTATTATTGTGTTTGAAGCACTTATGCTACCGTCTCATTAATTCTCTCTCTTCATCAAACTTTTGCAGGGCCAAGCGATCAGAAACAAAGCAACAAACAGATGTCTCGAGGTCGCCCAGGGAGAAAGCTCTTACTATGAGGTCATCATTCAGCAGTGCAGCGGACAGAGCTGGAGGATCGAGCATCTCATCACAAGTTTTTAGTTTAGTGCTTAAACTGAATTCATAATGTATTAACGAAGGATAATGACATTTACAGTCATTATCAACTGGATCTCATTTACATTTTGTACCGATTCATACAAAATTAAAATCTTAACTTCCAAGCTTTGAGGTGACTGATTTATTTTGTTGTTGCGGTACTTCTTATGGCTACCATTCAAAATATTTTAATTTCAACAGTGCTCAGCTGGTTTGGACATATTTCCAGCACACATATGTACACACTCCCACACATTAACTGTTAATACAGTTCCATTACAAAGTTAGGAGGAGGCAGAGATCAGGAGCAGGGTTCAAACTCTTTTTATAGCACTACAAGTTCAAATGGCCACAACAGGCTCCAAACACAGTCCAGGCTGAATCATACTGAAACACACATACAACGTGTAAAAGTGTATGTGCGTTTTCAACAAATGTGTTTAGTCAGGTCATATTTTGTTTTTAGGTTGCCTACTTTTCATCACATTAACAATCAAAACATGTATGTTAAGTTAATTCTCCTGTCAGTGCCTTTTACCAAGGCACTGCCTTAGAACTGGAGTTGGTCCCTGGGCACTGCACAGTGGCTTAGGATCGGTTATTAAATGCAGAGAATGAATTTCCCTATGGGGATAAATAAAGAATATCTTTACACTTTTAATATGTTGTGTTGTATTTGCTATATTCATTGCAACAACATGTTGTATTTTGTAACTTGACCTACACAGGCCACAGGTGCCAGAATTTAAAGGCATTTGCTCTGCGTGTCATGTCATTCCATGTCCCATATGCGAACAACCACACCTTATATTCGCAGAACACAATGTGTCGTTCTATGTGCAACTATCCAGACTTCCTTGATGTGGCAAGCCTAAAATGCACCACCCACCATACGATCTTTTCTTTGACAGAAACAATGTTGTTTGTCATAGCAAGAAAAACAGAGGTGTACTTAGATCACTTACGGTATATATTTTCAGGTGTGCCAGTGGGCCTGCAGTACAGCAAAAGCCCTAGCACTGGTACACCTACAGGAAATTGAGCCTAGTCTAATAATGTGATGTGTGTCACAGTGAGTTTGACGTTTCAAAATGTCTGCTGTGAGAAAGGCCTATTATTTAACACTTTTTCCAAAGAGAACTTTTATTGGTAAGGGATTGTGAGTTTGTAAATAGTTTGTTGATGTCTTTGTGACTGAAACTAAATCAGTTTACAGGTAGTCTTTATTGGGTATCTACAAAATCCTGTGAGAGGTGTAAATGATTTTCTGACCAGATCAATTGAAATGTAAATATGTGTAAATACATATTTGGCTGCTGAATTACCATTTATTTCTTTTTCAGTTTGTTACTAGATTTGATGCTGTATGCACATGAAAGTGTAAATGTCTAAGTGCAAATGAGAGGCTCAGGCTAGTAGCGCAGAAATAAATACTATAATAGGGTCCATTAATCCATCCATTCCTTTTTCATACCTGCTTATGCTGTTCATGCTGTAATCACATATCAGGAAAGAAACTGGGGTTTAAATGGGTCAAGTATTGCTATTAGTCCCCTACTAAAGTCAAATTCTGAATGCAGGACCTTTACATTGGAGCCTATTTTCCATTATGCTATTAATACTACAGTTTTTTCCCATTGTTTTGATGGAAGGACTGAGAATAGGGGACATAAACACCTGTCTGTGTAGCAGCAAATGCATGCTCAAAATTGTGTTGTGTTTCCAAAACTCTTCATACAATCAACAAAAACACATAATGGTGTTTAACAGCAAAAAGAAAAAAATATTCTTTTTCAGAATAGAACAGTACAAACTGAAAATAAAACATACACGGTTTAGTCTTCAGTCATTTAAATCAGGCCAAAGATTTTTATCCACACCACACGTCCCCAGGCTGACATGTTGGACTAAAAAGTTTTGTGTGACAGCAACTTTGAGAGGAGAAAAGTTGAGAACTCCATGCCTTAGTGAGTGTGACCTGAACACTGCGTTTGAAAAGTTTACATTGCCAGACAAATGCCCCAACCGTCAATCAGGAATGCAAAGTTTGGTGGAAGATAGACCACTGTAGGATGGGATTTGAACCTCTCTTGAACTGTTGCTCTATAATATGATGGTACCTCACACTGTCCAACATGAAATTGTAGCAAAGTTGACCAACTGTTCCCTCTAGACTACAGCAGGTGAACAACCTTGTGTGTCCCTTTACATGACTTCATACTGATTGTAGAGTCCATTTTTTCTACCCCTGCATATTCTTACACAGTAAATGAGCAGACACAGCATAAACAATGTTAACAGCAATTTTATTTGTAGACACCATCATGTGATTTTGTTATATAAAACATTTTGAGAACACAAGCACATTTCAGCATGCACGTACTTGTTTGCAAACTGCTTTTGTTGGTTGTGCGACCTATTCTCAAAACTGGCATTATTGTTTCTAACAATGGAGAACACAATGGAGGACACAAAACAAACAAACACCAACAGTCAATATAGAGTCTCCAATCCACCTGACCAGCATGCCTTTGAGCTGTGGAAAGGAATTCATGCAACTCCGAGCAGTAAAGACTCCAGCTGTCCATCTGGTTTGAAGCCAGGAGTTTGCTGTGACACAACAGTGCTATCCACTGACTAAATGATGACAGGTGTGATCTGATGCACTATTTTTACAGTCTTGTTTGAGGAGTTTTTTTGTTGTCTTTTTTTAGCCACACTCTAGTGATGTCAATGTGAATCTCTTTTACAGACATGCATGGTCTCCAGAGGATGAATCCTACTGAATTTGGTGATCACCTGACTTTTCCTCTAGTGCCACCATGAGGTTCGCATTTGTCTTTTGATGAAATGTCTCAACAACCATTGGATGGATTGCCAGAAATTTGGTTCAGATATCTGTGGTCTCCAGATCATGAATCCTAATGACTTAAGCGATCCCCTGACTTTTCCTCTAGCATGCTAATTAGCAAATATTAGCATGCTGACTTAGACAGTTGACATGGTAAACATTATACCTGTTAAATATCAGCATTTTAGCATTGTCATTGTGAGCGTGTTAGCATGCTGACGTTAGCATTTAGCTCAAAGCGCTGATAAGTTTTGACAACCCATGACATTTGAGCATGGATAAGCTGTGCGAAGCACTGTGTTGATAATGTCACCTGTTACACTCACTATTGTTGAATAGAAAGAAATGTGGTTCATCTGATTTACTTCCATTTTGAGAAAGACTCCAACACATGAAAAAAAAAACGGTTGTGAACAAGCTATTTATAAATAGACATAGAAAGCTTACTTTTTGTCTCTTTGTTGTCTTTACATTACTGTGTCAATTTCTTGTAAGAATGTAGTTTGTTGAACTCTCCTTCAGCTGCAGTAGTTTTTCAGAGTTGGGGGTAGGCCTACTACGCAGGTGACATCACGACGTCACGTCGACGACCACCCTAATTAGGAACACCTGCGCCTAATGAACGAGCAGCAGGGGAAGGACAGGTCTCACCTCGCGTGCTGTCGCGTTTAAACGAAACGCATTACTCAGAATCCGAAAATGGGATCATGTGCATCTCACCAGCTCTCTGGTTGAACCCGTCTGTCCACTAATGTTAAGATTGCTGTGTGCGCCTGTCGTCTGAGTTTTTATTCGCTTTCTGGGGAACTGTCGTGTGCGTTATCAATATGAGATCAATGTGGTTAAAGCGGCCAGCCCTCATATTTGGGGGGATTGGACTCGTCTTCGTTATCGGCATGTTTCTAAAGATTGGATTTGATGAGAACGCAAGGGAGACTGACAAAGAGCAGGACACACCGCGTGTGGTGAAGAGTTTTTCTGACCTGGAGTCAAGCATCAGCAATCTCCGTGAGTTGAGACAATCATTAATCTTTCTCCTGTAGTGAATGTATACATGTTACTCAGATTCACTACAAATGAAGATGAGGAAATGGCAAGACAATTCGGTTCAGTGTGACTTAACTGCACAGTGACATTGTTAGAGAGGTAAGTGGAAGGGATAAATGTCAGTTCACCTACACCACAAGTTCCTCAGACATTTCGTGCTTATCTCGCCGGCATGTTTGAAGACAAAATGACGACAAATGAAGAGAAGAAATATGAGTATGTGTGTCACCAATTAATTTATCCGTTTAGAGAAAGGAAAAAAAGCTTGGTCATGCAGGATCCCTGATGTTGTTGTTGTTGTAATAATAGATGAATGGCTTCTAATGGAACTTTTTCTTTTCTTGAAGTTTGCTTTATATTAATAATAGATGAGGTCAAATTTCAACAGAAGTGCTACATTTGAGTTAAAAGTTCCCTTTCTCCATAATATTTATAACGTTTTACTATTTTATATTGTTTGTGTTTTATGTATTTTCTATTTATGTTTTTATCCTTTTTATATCTATCAAGTCTGTCTCTTGTGCTGCTGTAACACCTTATTTCCCCCTGGGTGTCATTAAAATGTTATCTTTATGCAGAATCAATCATTCATCTCAAGGAAAATGCTTTATTTTGATTTAGAAAACAATTCCTTTTTCTTTTTTTTTCCACATCTAGTCTAGTATTTTCTGCAAAAAGTGACCATGTCTCTGGCTCATTTTGCTCTCTCCCTGTCATCTCCCAAATTTGTCAAGGCAATGCACTCAAGGGTTTTGAGCAAAAGCAGGATGCCATGCAGAAAATGCTCGAAGAGAACAGAGGAGGCAGACAGAGAAAAGGCGCAGAGGTCGAACAGCCACCAGAGCAGAAAGAGCAACCTGAAGCAAAGGTCGAGGACCAAAAGGAAGCCCCTGAAGAGAAGAAGTCCAGTAAACTGTTCCCTGACTCTGCCCTGTTCAAGGAGTGGGGGGAGAATCTGTCTGAGGATGACCAAAGAGAGGCACAGGGTTTGTTTGTGAAGTACGGATACAACGTTTTTCTCAGCGATCGCCTTCCTCTAGATCGAGCTCTTCCAGATACCAGAGATCCAAGGTACAGCTTGCATTATCATTTGATCATGTCAGACTTGTCATTCCACTTCATCTACACTGAAAGGTTAAGGAAACGGCCCTATGTAGACTCCACCCAGTCCATTGTTTGCCGATTATGTCCTTCACCTTTCTGTTCACATAGCTTGTCTTTAGATAAAGCCTTTACACAGCTAATGCAAAAGATGGTGCTTTATTTTAGTTTAAAATCCTTCTGTTTCTGAATAGGTGTGTGAAAAAAAGTTACCCAAAGGACCTGCCAAGTATCGGAGTGGTACTGATCTACCTGAACGAGGCCCTGTCCATCATCAAAAGAGCCATGCGCAGCATCGTCGACCGCACCCCTAAAAACCTGCTGAAGGAGATAATAATGGTGGATGACAATAGCTCTAATGGTTAGTTGGTTAGAAAAGTATTGGATTGTGCAAACCCACATGTGATAGACAATAGTTCATCTAGTATTTATAGGCTACACAGATTTCTGGGAGGCAGGACGGGCTGATGAAACATTTGTGTTTTGTTGTGCAGATGCCTCTACTGCTCATATTCTCTCATCAAGTTTTTGTTCAAACAATGTAAACAAACCGCTACAGTTACATGTTGAATAAAGACACTGTGAGATGTACAGTACAGCTCTAGGATCTGACACCACATAGAGCATAACCTACTTCAATTTTTGAGGTTTTGAGCATTATTTAATTAGATTTATTTTTGTATCCTTTCGTGGATACTGTTAGGTTCTAATCTATGGTGTTATGCATTTCAATGGCCCCACATTAAGTAATTTTAAGGTGGTAAATAGTAATGGTGTGGCACTGGACTGCAGTATACTAAGTGGTGTTTCTCATTTGTTCTGTCCAGCCTAACTTGCATACATGGGTGAATAAAACATTACAAATACCTTTCAGTATAAAGCCTTCAGTATAAAGCCTTCAGTATAAAGCCATCAGTACATCATCACTAACTACAATATCAAATCGGACACAGTCACAACATAAACTGAACATTAAAAATTTCACAACAGTAGTATTTATCACAGGGCTATTGAAATGCATACTGTGAAGCATGTCTATCATCAAAACTGTGGCTCCTAATCAAAATTCAACATGCTTTGTATTCTGGGTCATAAGCGTGAGAACTGGTCTCACTGCCTCGTCTAAACGTGCTATACCTGTCAAGCCTGTTCTCCCCAAATCTCAAAACATATGCTCACATTGTCCTTTTTAAATTCAGAGGACCTGAAGGGAGACCTTGACATGTACGTGAAGTCGCTCGAGCAGGAGAACCCAAATCTCCGTATTACAAGAGTGAGGCACAATGAGCAGCAAGGCCTTGCTTATGCCAGGGCTTCTGGGTGGAGGGCTGCTACTGCCGACGTGGTGGCCATCCTGGACGCACACATCGAAGTCCATGACATGTGGTAAGAGCAAATCCTTTTTATACACTGGTTTATGTGTAATATTTGATTATAAATTAAAGGTGCTATACAGTAAGTAGAAGTCTAATATAACTAATATATTAGTTGCAGCCGTGCTAACTCATGTCTTGCTAAAGTTCAGTATTTTCATATTAAATGTTAAATTGATATTCACTTAAGATCTTCAAGCTTACCACCAGCACTGACAACATTCCAATGTTTAGTATATCTACACAGTTACTAAATTTTACAGAAGTTCTACAAAAGTACAAACTGACTCTGGTCTGCCTGCCTCACATATTAGCTTTTGTTTAACTAGTATAGTTTTGCTGAGAGTAATGTACAGTAGCCCTGTTGACACACATACACGCTTTTGCAACTTCCGAGTCTGATCCCAGTACAACCACAGTCTGATCTAGTGGCCACTGAGCAGCTCCACTGGGGGAATCTGGGCTTAAAGGCCTTGCACAAGGGCATTGCAGTGGTGATAATGAGGGAAGGGCGAGTGCTGATCAGACAGGCAAATGTCTAGTCACAGACTCATTTGTAAAGGAGTGGCTAAGTGCAGTACTGTGGGAAGCTGATTTTGCAATTGTGCTTGAGGAAAAAAAAAACGGTCTGGCTTATTTTGGTAAAATAAGCTACATCTCTGCAACAGTATTGAACATTTTTCAGTCTGAAGCTCCCTCCACCTTTCAAACTTGGGCTGTGTACAAATGAAACGAAGTGCATGGGAGATTAAAGCATTCAAAACAAAGGCTTGGTGTGCTCTGCCTCTTGAATGAGCTTAATCTCAGCAGCCGTTGAGTGGCACTGATCCGCAACACATGCCAGCTCCCATCATGTCATGTCATTTTGTCATTTTGCACAAAGAGACAAGAGAAATATTGAACCAGCAGTCTCACTGGTAGTTGTTCAATAAAGGACAATGACACATTGTGAATAACAAACTGTGGAGCTTTAAATTAAGGAAGTTTGTTGCAGTGATGTGTGAACCGCCTCTCCTCCCTTCCCCTCATGCAGGGCTGAACCTCTGCTGACACAGATCAAAGCTGACCGAACAGTGGTGGTGTCCCCTGTGTTTGACAAAGTCAACTTTGATGACCTCAAGGTTACTCCATACCTTTCAGCAGCACACGCCTTCGACTGGGCTTTATGGTGCATGTATGAGAGTTTTACGCCCGAGTATTACAAACTCAAGGACGCCTCAATGCCTGGAAAGTAAGTCAAAGTGCAACCATTCAGTCTGATTTACATGTGTCAAACAAATATAACACCATGGTCTTATTAATTGTATCTTGGATGAAGCTACTTTTATGATAATGCTGATGTACTCTGTTCAATATCTTTTAAATTATACAGTAGAAACACAGTTCTCTTCTTTCACTTCAGGAGTCCATCCGTCATGGGGATCCTCGTTGCTGAAAGGAAGTTTCTAGGAGAAATTGGACTCCTCGATGAAGGAATGAAAGTCTACGGCGGAGAAAATGTTGAGCTGGGAATTCGTGTGAGCATCTATCTAATTATAACATCAAATCGTACACTGTAGCAGTATAACTTAGATATTTACACTAGGAGACAAAAAAGGAGTAGCTAACCTTTTGGTGTATATTTGTATTTATTCTCATGGGCGCTGTCAGATTAGAGCCTGATGGAACTCAAACCAGGATCATCAGCAGGAGCACTGTAGTCTGAGCTATCCGCTGTTAGCATTAGCTGCTAGAGCTGTTTGAAAGCCATATAAATATGCTTTGGAAATATGCCTATTCACTTTCTTGCTGACAGTTAGATTGATACCACTTTCATGTCTGTATAGTAAATGTGAAGCTACAGCTAGCAGCCAGTTAGCTTACCTAGCATAAAGCCTAGAAACGTAATGGTTTTACAGAGGGTTATGTGTCGGACTACTTCTTGGCTGGGAGAAGAAACCTCCTAAAGTCTCCACTGGCAGCAGCAGGGATCTCCTAGGAAGAGATGGGGCCCTACAAACAATGTGTTAAACGCATATGAAGTGCCCACAGATTGTAAACATCTAAGTAGCTCTTAGCTACCCTTAACTTTTGTTTTTATTCGTGCTTTGCAGTTGCACAATTGTCATTGGTGACTCATCAATGATTGTGTGTTATTGAGTAGTGTAAAGTGTGCTTTTTTGCTCATATAGGTGTGGACTTGTGGAGGCAGTATTGAGGTAGTTCCATGCTCCAAGATCGCCCACATCGAGAGAGCCCACAAGCCCTACCTGCCTGACCTGAGCCTGGCCATGAAGAGGAACGCCCTGAGGGTAGCGGAAGTCTGGATGGATGAATACAAACACAACATCAACTTGGCTTGGAACTTGCCATTTGAGGTACTTCAAATGTAGTCATGAAAAACAAAAATGATGATGCCCTTTTTGTGGCACGCTCCATGCTTCTACACACAGGATGCAGGATGGACATTCAAGGGTTCACAATTAAAAGCTTTTCTTATTAGTAGTTATTTAGTTATGAGTGCATTTACTGGCTCTTAGCTCTTAAACTAAAGGGGAGTCATTTGAATGTCTTCAATTATAATATCACAAACAAATCACGCCATATTCTTTGCCTCCGCAGAATCACGGAATTGACATCGGGGATATCTCGGAGAGGAAGGAAATCAGAGAAAGGCTGAACTGTAAACCTTTCAAATGGTACCTGGAAAATGTGTATCCCAAGTTGGATCCCTGGGACAACCTACTTGCCTATGGAGGAGTAAGTTTAGTCTGTTGCTTTGAATGTGTGGTAGAGGAAGTACTGCAGGGTGTGTGCCACATGCATTGCCACATTTAATTGTGTGTTTTAATGACATGCTTCTACCTGCCATAGTGTTTGCTACAATATCACTGGGTTTGACAAAATGATCAACTCCCCCACTTACAGATGAAGAATCTCGATGCTGACATGTGCATAGACCAAGGACCAGTGCCAGGTCACACACCCATCGCCTACAATTGCTACTACTATGGACCTCAAGTAAGTAAAACAGCTAAATGTGGCTTTTTTAACTGCCCAATCTGCTTGCTGAACTTTTTATATTTTTAGTTCACCTATTACCGCGCAAATGGCGAGCTCTACATCGGCGGCATCAAGTCCCACAAGTACAATGACAACCGGTGTTTGACTGATGTCGGCCAAAAAGAAGCTGAGCCTGGCCTCTACAACTGCAAAGAGGCCATGCAGAAAGGAATGGGGATTCACTGGGACTTCACTCAGGTACTACAAGATAAACTCTTAAGAAAACAAGTATATGAAAGTCTGGGAAGAAATGTGGCCAAGAGAAGTTTTATTTCAGTACAACACTCAGTGTGGCTCACCCTTTGAAATTAGAGGGTGGATGAGTTTAGGGTGACTCATAGCTTAAAATATTGACTGTGGTTGTCTGAATATTATGATGGCATACTGTGCATCAGCACTCTTGACACTTATTCTCTTTTCTAGGGCAAAGAACTGAAGAACAGACAGACAAAAAGATGTCTGGAGATTAAAAACCACAAACTTCTAATACAGGAATGCTCAGGCCAAAGATGGGAAATTCAAAACATAATCAAGGCCTTTTGAAGTGTGTGTGTGTCCAACAAGAAGTGCACTTCTCTGCCCATAGATTAGTGCATCATGACACCTCAATGTATACAATGTAAAAGAAAGTCAATGAAATCTGACTACTGCTATGACTTAAAGTGAGTAATTTATTTTGTAAATCTCATGTGAAATGTATTGACTTTTCCGTAAAACTGAACTTTGGAAATGTGCACAACATCTTATGAAGATATTAAGGCTGCAACTAATTATTATTTTTACTGTTTATTAATCTGCCATTTATTTGATAAGCTGCATGGTAATTTGGTTATTTAGACTCATGCTAACCATATTCAACTGAAGTGTTAAAATTTCCCTTTGGACCAGGTGACTGTCAAAAATAATGTTTTCAATTTACAAGAGAAAAACAAAGAAATATTATTTTGGTCGGTTCCTTTCATGTTTCAAGATCCAAATTTATGACTGGTTAAATTTGTCTGTTGTACTTTGCTGATCAGATTAAACATATAAAAGGGCAACTCTCAAAGTTATTTTAGTTTTGTCTAACAATTTGGGAATAACAATCAGATCAGTGGATTTTACTAAAAACCTACCTAAAAACCATCATTACATTAATCCAGGCTAGTAATACTCAGTTATCATACATACTCAGCATTACGCAATTTAGAAACGCAAGTTAATACTTTTTCCTCCCTTCAATCTTTCCACTCAAGGACACCAAATATATTCTATCCAAAGCATAAACGCTAATGCAAATGTATGGATTTTCTTCATATTAAACCCTGCGGCATAGCAAAAGTTAGGAGTTTAAGCTTTGCCTTGTTTTGCTGTTTAAATAAAGTTAGGGCTGCACTGAATCGTCACCATGGCAGCAGCTGTCATACATCAATAAATACTGAGATCCAGTTGCTATGAAGGAAAAGTAGATGAAGTAAAGGTCACTCAAGGTATAAAAGCAGTGGATTGAGAAAATAACAAAAGAGTTCATAAATGAGTCTAAACATCAGCGTGCATGCCTGAAGTGACATTCGACAGCACAGAGGTGTAACCAGTTAGCAGGGTCACGTAGAACTGGATAGCCAAGCCGCCTTCTACAAAGACTCCTTTGTCGATGACAGGGTTCACACAGGTTTAAATCTCCTGTATTATGATATTTGATTGTTTAAGATTTGTCTTTTTATTGTTGATTATTCACATAGGATTACATTTTTTTTAAATACTGTTTAAACAGAATCATTCAGGCTTGCTTTTGTAATCCTGAGAGTCAACTTGTTCAAAGGTAAATTAATTTGTTTGTTCATTAGCACTATCCATTTAAATTTAGAAATGCCTTTGTGCTTTGTTACATACATTACAACAAGACATCTAATGACTTACAGGTCACTGTTGTACAATTGACTAACATTTTGTAAAAAAACAACAAAAAAACCCAACACAATTGTACTTGAAGTGCTTAGCTCAGTGGTTATATAAAATGTATTGAGGTATCGCCAAACAAAAAGAAGATATTACATATTGTCATTTCTCTTGGATCTTAACTTTGAGAATCTACACTAAGCAATTATTACTCTTGAAAATGACAATGTCACATAATTATGGTAAGAGGTGTGGTGTGGCTGGGTGTTTTTAACAGTGTCCTAGTATCAATGGAGGTCCCACTTACCCAGAATTGATAGTACCTTTGAGGCACAGTGTTCATTTTTTTGTGTATTCTGTGTATTGAATTATTTGAGTGTATAAAGATAAAGGATCTTGGTGTTTGGGATAGCCACATTTGGGATTTAGTTCATGGATTTACAGACCATGGGGCTGGTCAGTTAGGTTAGTCCACAAGTCTTTTTATTTACAATACACCTCAATGGAGACCAACAAGTTTTCTTTTGTTGTGCTGAGACAGAGGCCTATGTTTGAAATATTATATAATATATATAACAATGTTTTTTAACTATTTGGAAATAAAATTGATTTATAAAACTAGTTGATGTTTGAATTCTTTTAAAAAAAACTTAAGTGAAGTTCTGGTCTTAGCACCTCTAAAAGCTGCCCAGTTGCTAAACTTACACAACATCCCTGTGTTAAACTAAAGTGTGTGTGTTTTAGTATGGGATGATAAGGGTTAAGTTGTCCTACCATTATACAACTGACCCACCTTTTGTGCATGTTTTTTGTAAAAGCCTCAGTGTTTTACTTTGTAAAGTAGACCTCACAGCAGGTTTATACAAACCTTCAATTAGCATCTTTAGCCTACTTATAGTGTCAGGTGTGTTTGTAATTGGCTATCTTACAGGGCGTCAATGTCACTCAGCCAATCCGAGACGCTTGGGTCGAAAACCCCGGAAAAAGCCGACATCCTACGAAGGCTCGCGACACAGGTTTCTTAGCAACCAGTGTGTTTGAAATTTAAGTTTCTCGGAGAGGGGTCCGTTTTCACACCAAGTCTAAACGACGCATACTACAATACAATTTGTCAGTCAAAATGCTTAATGTGGAATTACTCTCAGACCGCATCGCCAGGACAAGCCTGCAGAGGCGTCGCAACAGAGAAACTGAAAGACAAGAAAGGATTTTTAATGACAAAGTGAGGACGATTGGGGTAAGTGTGGTGTTTGTGGTTCACCCTGACTTGTCTGTGCCTGTAGCAGAGGATGCTAACCACACGATGCTAATATAGCTGTAAACAGGCATTTGCTGCCATGACCGTGGTCTGTTTTATAATTAGGTTGACAAGGAAGCCCTCGACATGCAGGTGAAGGAAAAGAAGGAACAAGAAGAGGCAGAAAAAGACAAACAAAACGCATGCGGTGAGTTAACGGTCGTTCCCCGACTTCAATGATTTATTTTTTACGTTTTTATTTAGTAATGTAGCCTACAAACAATCATACCAGTTAAGTAAAAAAAAAAAAAAAAAGACATAATGGGCCTCGTTAAATCAGAGAATGATAGAAAATAAAGATTCAATTTGGTGACAGTTTTTGAAACATTTTTGAGTAAATTTTAGCAACTGACATGCATTTCTTGTAGTTACAAATTTAAGTGATTCAAAATAACATTTAATTTAAATTAGAAACAACTTGAAAGCCTAGCAGTTAATAAAGGTAAATGAAATAAAACAGCATAAAATGTCACATGGATGAAGTCTTTGCTTTTATTTATTGCCACTATTATTGTTACTGCCACTATGTTGTATATTATTATATATTAGTTACTTGTCCAAATTCATAATGTCTAATGAAGTGATGTCTGTGTGTGTGTTCTCCATCTAGATGCTGATGTGCTCCAGAACAGCAAAGTAGCTTGCCTTCTCCATAGCAGACAAGTGAAGGAGAAGTGTGCGATGGAAAAGGCCATCGTTAACTACCGGCATCAGTGCCAGCAGCCTTGGAGCCAGCGAGAGTTTGACCTGAATGACCCAGACCGCTGTAGAAAAACAGACCTAGGTGATGCACAGATGATGCCCCCGGGCCTGGTGGGCGAGGACCCGGACAGTAAAAGCAGACGGCAGAGACAGAGGGAGCAGCTCAGAGAGTGGCTCATCCAGCAGCAGAGTGAGCAAGCAGCAGAAAGACATCAACGGAAGCTGGAAGGTACTGTAGGTTTGAATGATGATCCCATACAAGTTCACACAGACACGTGAAACACAAACTCACTTTATTTTCTTTGGTGTTCTTCAGAGCAGCACTATGACCAAAGTAGGGTAGAAATGGACAACAAAGCTCTGCAGCTTCAGAGCGTTGAGATGGAGAGGAGAAAAGCAGCAGCCATTGCCACTAAAGAGTACAATCTGGCCAAGGTAAGTCATTCTGGCATTTGCTCAGACTGTCAGATGAGGGTGGGTAAACTGGCTTTGAAAACATGGGTGTATAACTTCTCAGTAAGAATGCAACAAAGGAGGGTTACAGCTTGGAAACACACCCTGAGATGCACACATTGTAATTTCACATACTTGGAATGACATTTAACAAGAGCACGCAAAGGAGTTCTGTCTTTAAGACAACTGTCTTAAACGCCAAACCCACTTAACTTGATGTATGAGGAGAATAGTTACATGTGACCTGGGTTGTACCGGCCTTTGATTAAAAGTAAATACATGCATGTTTTTTGTGTTCATATGTCTTGTAGTGTTAAATTGTATTACGTATTTTTAAAAGTTAAAACTGAGCAGCTTTTATCTCCCTGACATATGTAATTAAAAAGTTAGAGAGATATTTTGCTTAATTTTAGACACAGAAATGGAGTTGGACTTAATCTCAACTATGAGGTGCCTTAACGATACTTTCTACC
This sequence comes from Macquaria ambigua, assembly GCA_008360985.2. NCBI lineage: Eukaryota > Metazoa > Chordata > Actinopteri > Centrarchiformes > Percichthyidae > Macquaria > Macquaria ambigua. The sequence goes on from VMKM01000878.1 coordinate 186,353, forward strand.
ACCCCCACCTTTTTTTTTTTTTTGTTGTTGCTGGTCTGGATGGGCAAAGATTGGAGAGAAGCGCCGTCAGGAAGGGAAACAAAATGACGAGGACAATCAAGCAGACACCATGAACCACCTGCAAGGACAGCAGACAGGTGTAGATACCAAACCCACCCTGGGCATGGTGGGGGTGCCCGGTCTGTGTCCCAGCAGTGATAGGAGAGCCCCTCCGGAGAGCCTGCAGCAGATCATCCAGTTCCAGAAATATCAAATAGAGGAGAAAAAGGTAAAACAAGAAAAAAATGACACTTAAAACACGTTCCCCTTTTGATCATTTGAAAAGCAGTTCACTGATGGTGTGTCTGTCCGTGTTATCTGTAGAGGATGGAATTGGAGAAAAAGCAAGATGAGGAGCAACGTGATCGCATCCGCTTGGATTCAGCTCGTACAGCTCTATTAATAGAGAGGCAGCAGGCAAGACTGAACAAGCAGCTGAGACGACACCTGGACAACACCAACGTCAAACTGGCCGAAACACACAAACAACAGTCAGTAACATTAAGAAAACAGAATTTTTCACTTAGTTCTACAGAGTTGTCTCACTCTGTGCTTCTAAACTGCTGTCATTTTAAGGAAACCAGACATTGGAAGAGGATGCATTGACGACAGCTTCTTCTCCAAATTCAACACCTGCAGCAGATGACAGGCTGCACTGATGGCTGGCTCATTACAGTGGCTAAGTACTGATAATGGTGCTACATGAGTAAGAATAAACTGAACCACAGTAAATCAGCAGTTGTTTTTAATTATGTCAAATTTAATTTTGGCAGTTCACAACATTTACATACTGTATGTCTGGAAGATGCTGACAGTTGTTCATATGAATCTTAGCACACTACTTTTGTTTCTTGGGGAGTTTTTTTTCATAGATTACATAAAATATGCCTGCATGAGCAAAGGTCAACTATGCCCTTTTATATATCCATGATAGCTAAAAAAGACTAAACAATCACATTGAAGTAAATACATATAAAGCTGTCTACTATAGTGTCCTTCAAGCATAGTGTTTCATTTGCACAAGCAAACCACAAACGCACCACAAAGAGAAATCAAACAGCATTAACAATGCTGTCTGGCACCATTACTGTCCCCTAACACATAGGCAAACCTGAATCTTAAAGTGCAAATATATTAAAAGTCTTTAATAAAACTAGACATTACAAGGTGCCTTTGAATGAAGGTGTAGTTCAGGTAATCGGCCTGAATTTTATGGGACATAGCTCAGGCCTGTTTCACACTGGCCAGTACTGTATACAGCCAACTCCACTTTGTGGCAACATGGAACAATAGGCCTTTTTCACAGCAGATGCAACTTGTCATAGTAGGAAAGACTATAAAAGGCATTCCTTTCTCAAAGGAAGCATGAAGGCAATTGAAGATGTTTGAAATGCTAATCTCTTTCTAAAGAGCATTTTCGGAGACAAACTTATTCCATCTTCTCTGCCACAGAGCCAGGGCTTTCTCCTGTTGCTCTGGAGTCAAAGAACTGTACCTGAAAGATAGACAGGGAAATGTCAGTGAGTGGTCTGTTGAAGCGTGAGAGCACTCACGCACAATTTAACTGTAATTTGTAAATCACATCTTTCGTCATCTCAGCTAAAGCTCACCTAATAGAGTTTATGGCCAGCTCTTTGATGGAGCCTAGATGGGATCTAATCCCACCAAAGCCCACAAAAGCTTCATAGAAGTCGTAAGAGAGTCCAGAGGCACCGAACATGGCAGGGTCATCAGAACTGATGACCACTGGGTGGTTCTCTGATATCATCGCAGCTGCCGGATGGTTCCGCATATCATTAACTAGCTTCAACACCTGAATGAGGGTAGGAAAGGAGATTTGATGCAAGATCAATTCAATTACAGCCTTGTGGATTTTAAGTATTACACTCTAGTAGCTAGTGTTTTTATTGTACAGTAAGGTTTACAGGATGATAGTGTACCTGGTTGGAGATGGGGCACACTTCCACAGCCACCCCTCTCTTCCTGGATAGCTCTTTGGCCATTGGGTGGCGAAGCAGAGCAAATCCGTGGCCAATACGAGAAGTGTTGAACAAAAGAGCATCCAACAAGTTCTGGTCCACCTCTGTGCCCTCGAGATCTACATGTAGTAGAGCAAAATCAAAATGCATGTTATTTTGGGATGTTTTCATGACACCAGTGTGTGATGGTTATATTATATATTTCTTCTCCCTGAATTCCACTCTTGGTAAAGATTTAATTTCTTTGGTTTTGCAACAATTTGGAATAGGACAAATAGGCAGAATAGGACAACTGTGAATACTGTGAATTCTTTGACAGATATAATGCTTATAGTAGGGTCTGCATGCTACCTTATTTTTGCTTTAGGGCTTTAACACTGTCAACAGTGTGAAAATGCATTTACTGCTGTGTTCATTAAACTACAAGGCATGGTAATCCTCAAAAACTACATTTCTTCTCTTAGTGTGCGATAAATAAAACGTTCAAACACTAAAATGGATTTTCTCCTTCCCTTCGGTTGTCAAAAGTTCTTTGACAAACAAACTTTTTCACTATAAACAAACATGTATCTTCAATGATATAAGTTTAATAGTTCCCCCTTGTGGCAGCTTACCTAAAAGAAGCACAACATTCCCATAGCAGCCTGTTTATGCTAAGAATTGACCCAATAGTCACACATGTGTAATACTGCAGCTGGACAAACTGAATGCATAGATCAGGCACTGATGAGCTCACCAGTCTCTCCAGCATGGAAAAAGAAGGGAAGCGTCACCCCTCTCTCTACCGGCAGTGACAAGGCATCTCTGAAGTACCACAGGGGTCTGCCTCTGTCCTCGCGGCCCACCTGTATTATTACATTAGACATGTTTAAGTCCTGTTTGCTAAGACTGTTTGTTCCCACTGTCACGTCTATTGGTGCTCAACTCTATTCATACAATGTTGCCTCTCACCAGGTCAAAACCAGCCATGATATCTGGGAAGTCTCTCTGTAGCTTCATGGCCTCCTCCACAGCTCCGGTCATGATGGATGTATTGACTCCCCTGAAACACACAGTGTTTCAATGTATATCAACAACCTCTCATGTCTTCTAGTTTCCTACTAATAAGTAAAATCCATTGTGAGAGTGGTCACCTATGGACTGTGAAGATGATTCTTGTTCCAAAGAAGTCTGGGTGCTCTGCTGTGAACTGTCTGGTGACCTCCTGGTAGGTCTTCAGAGTCCAGGCTCGGTCATGAGCGCTGCCATCCAACTCGTATATCTGAGTACCAAAAAAAACAACAACAACTTAATAATGATGATAAACTAACAGACAAGTGAATGCTCTGAACACTCTAGGCATGACATGAGTGTACCTCTGGGAGTAAAGCCCGCAGTTCCAGATACATGATGTTGTCCATGTAGAACTGGGTGAGGCCTTGGTAGTAGTAGTCCCTGAACACAGGAGCGTATGTGACCAGACCCCACAACGCAAGGAAGGTCTGTTCAAACCTATCCCATACCACATCCTGACTGGGGTACACTGTTTCTGGATCCTGATCGGTGAAGAGCGTCAGGTTGCCCATGATGCTGAGAGTGTAAATATTAAGACATGTTTGTGATCAGATTATCGGTGTCATTTTGGGTCCATTTATCACTGCTTAACAACATTTGTTTCTTAACATTTCTGTGGAGAAGACCTTGACAGGGTTCGTACAGCTTTTTAAGAGTAAAATTCAAGCACTTTCAAGGAACCTAAACCAAACATGTTGAGACTCTCGAAGCCTTTATCATCACATCTAAATAGTTACTATTAATGCCAGGAGACAACAAACAAATATGACGACAGGATTGTTCAATTTCAAATATTAAAATATTTTTGGTGATTGTGTAGATGAAACACCAGATTATGTTGAAAATCGAGCATTTTCCAAGGAGTATATTTGAATTCAAGCATATTCCTAATCTTGAAAACATAACGGTTCAAATTAAGCATTTTCCAAACTTTGTACAAACTCTGCCATGAACTTTATGGAAAACCACAGTTTTCCTGGTGACCTCATGCTGCACTAGTGGGTTTAACTTAAATGTACAACCAATAAAGTAATATATAGTAATAAATATAAATATTTTAACAATGCAACCTTTTTCCCATCCTATCAAATCAAACTGCCCTTCTCTTCATAAATTATAGCCCACTTAAGATTTGAAGACCCCATTTTTTGATATCCTGCCCAACATCTTGTTTCAAGAGGAAATATGTCACATTAAAGAGGTACTGCACACTTAAACGTCTTTTTAGAGCTGTAAACTAGATGATATGACTGTACTGTGATGAAACACATTAATGCTGGTGGTAATATTGACATTTCTTACCAAATTTATAAAAATCTGCATTTCACGGGTTGAAAATGGTTCTACACGCCATCTACTGTTTTAAATCAGCCCTGAACCTGCGAGGCCAATGCTGACATAGAGTCAACCCGTTGGGACCTGTCTACGTCATGAAATTTACATAAAAAAAGACTCTAATCAGTGTCACTCTCCCCTGTGTCCCCTGACCCACACACTACGTAGCCATGAGGCCACGCCTCCTACAGTTGTTGTTCCCTCACTTGTTGCATTTTTTAAATTTACGGGGAGAGAGTGTTCTAGCAGAATCTGAGGGCGGAGTTACACTTTAAGGGAGTAATGATATAATTTTATGTTAAACCTAGCTCCAAATTAAACTCATCCTGGAAAACAAAGATGTTTGAGATTAATATAACAATGAAGTCTGTTTAGTGTCAATGCATTACTTCCTATTAGATACTTCCTCTTTTCCATGTGGGTTTCAGGTAACTGACAGTAGTAGCAGAGTGTAATGATACACACTGAATTTAAGTCACTCAATTCTGGCAACAAGATACAGATAGAACAACAAGTGATAAAGGATATTAAAGGCCTCAGTAGCAGGAAATTACTTCTTCATAAAGGAGGAAAACAAGCCCCGATATCTCTAACTACTTACTTTGTGTGGACATAATGATAACTTAGAGGTCATTGGTAGAAACTGAAAAGAAAACACTGGTAATATGTGTAATGTACATTTTATAGTACAATAAATTAGCTTGGCATGAGGCCAATCGTCTGGATGTGATGACATAAAGTAAAGAATATACAGTGTTGTGTGGCCTGTTTTCTATTCTACGATATCCTTTGACTAAAATATGTATACTCTCTAAACTGCATCCGAGCGTAAGTCACCTGTGGTCTAGATCTGTAGTGTTGATTGTCTTGGCCCGGAGGTTTTCCAGCAGGGTCCAGGGAGAGCAACGCGGCAGAGCTTGGGGCCATCGGGACGAGAAGATGAATCTGATGGACTGGTTGTCAGTGAAGCACATGTAGCAGTGGGGCCGATAGGTCACGTTCTTCACTAGCCACACCACGTCTACCATGGAGAAGTCGTGGACATGGAGAGCTCCCCCTGAAACAGTGAATTACAGAATTATAAAGAAATAAAGAACTGGGATACGTCACACAAATCTGTGTCTAGAGATTAATCAATTATCAAAACAGTTGCCAATTATTTTTCTGTCGATCAACTTATTGATTAATCAACTAATTGTTTCAGCTCTAAACAAGATACAATGTACTGGCCAGTTCATTCGGAGGAGGAATATTCTTTCATAAAGAGAAAGGATTTTTGATTGATAAAAAAGCCACCAAATCTGCTGCAATTTGATATTGAAAACTGATCATTTCCATTTTTTTAGCCGATGCCTAGAGTTTTCAGAAAGTAACATTATGGCCAGCTTATTATGTTAAAATCAACTGTGTCCTTTTATATATCCATGACATGTTGTGGCAAATGACAAAGACCAAAGGTTTTCATCAAGATGTGAGACTGAACACACCTTTGGGCATCTTCTGGAGCAGGCTGAAGATGGGGCTGCTCCTGATGAGGGGCCTGGCCTTGAAGAAGTGCATGGCGGGAGGAAAGTCTGCTCTCACTACCTCCTCCTGCTTCATTTTATATAGAAGAGTGTCCAGCCGCTGCTCGGCATCAGTCAACACCATCTGCCCACCTGTCTGCATGGAGGCCTCCAGCTGTATAAGGGCCTCTCTCTGCCTGGGGTCTGGGATAGACAGGCCACCGGTCAAGCAGTACAAGAGCAGACAGGCCACAGCCGCGTGGGGGCGCTGCAGCACGACCGCCATGGTCCGGAGTGTGTGTGGCGCTGGCTTTGAGAGAAAACATTAACAAGGGTTAACCTCAGAGAGAGAAGTCAGAAAAGCTTGTTTCGAGAACCGAAAACAGTTCTACACTAACGGAGGTAAAAATAAACCTTCAACCTCCAACAACAGATGGAAGATGTCGTTCCCACCATGTTAACTAAAAGAGAACTGTGAACGTTACATCTTTAAGCGTGTGATTCGTGTACAAAGGAGGAGGAAAAATTACCTAAAAATTAATTAATTACTGTTAATTTGAGAAAGCCGTTTTGACTCATTTTGTTTTGAATAGAATAAATACACTAACACAAGAAAAACGGTTAAAGTTACGTTACCTTACTTTAATCTTAGCGGCAGGTTAGTGCACAATGGGTAGCTAAGCTGGTGCCTCTACAGCTGACGACGATTTTGTAAACAGTCCACTTGAGTCACTTTAAAAACAGCGGACTACGGCAAAACTTGCTCGACAGTGTCCGCTGGAAATACGCGTAGGCTATGCTTTTGTCAAATAGCTTGCTTACTTTATTACAGTAGTGTCACGAAGATAAACAAGCTAGCAAGTAAACAGCGCTAAAGCTTGGCCGTTACAATGTGATCCGTCTATTCGAGAGCGTAGGGTGTTTTTTCCCTGAGCTTCGCCTGTCAGGCAACTTTCTCTCTCAGAGTTGGGTTACAGTGGGATCCGTCTATTCCATGGTCTATTCGAGATATGGGTGTTTTTCCCCGTGCTTCGCCTGTCAGGCACATGTCTCTCTCAGAGTGTCCTAAAGGCAGACCACAGATCACAAGTTTAACGGCGGTTGGCAACCAGCGTATTAGGTGCACTACCACCACCTTCTGCTTTGGAGTGTGGGTCAGATCCTACGCATTAATCCAGTTTGAAATCTACTATCTGCTCCTCCTGACAGGTGCATTAATGTTTTTGTATTGAAGTTCTGGATTCCAGCCCTCCTGAGATCGTCCTGCATACATTGCCTTTCTTGCTGATACTTATTACATTCCATGATTACGTGTACAACAGACTCCTCAACCTAACATTGTTCACATAATCCAGTTGGATGCTTTCCTATTTATTATCTTAAGTCTCATCCTAGTTGAAGTGACGTCTTCTTTTCTTGATCTACCTATGTTTCTAAATGACAAATTGACTTTGCCATTAAAGTTATACAGAAATCTTCCTCTTATTTCAGTGTTCCACTGCTCTTGCCACTCTTCTACTGCCTTATTCCAAACTATTTTATAACCACATAAACTGGATTGAAATACCTTGTTGAATGAGTCTGGAATGAACCTGCAACACTTGGAATAAAATTGCTGGTCGGCAGGAATTGAAGGATCTCAGCCTCTTGAGGACTGAAACAGATTCAGAGCAGATTAAAACATTTCCTGATTTATTTCACTCTACCCAATTCAGAGTCAAGAGCACTGCCAGCATCTCCACTGAGTAGACTCCCAGATAGTTTGATGTACACTTTACTGTGGTAACTTTCTTTTCTGGAACTGAAAAAGCAACTCTAGTCATCTGATTTTCTGGATCTTTTGAACCATCTGTATAAGCACAGACCAAACCATGCTACATAGACTGTTTTTAATGAAGAGAAGTTTGCCCTCCATTCCACCCCACTTAGGCACCTCATGATATTAATGACTTTCTGACATGTTTCCATTATTTTATTAATATGATCAGCCCATGTTAACTTAGAGTCAAAAAGAATTCCTAAGAACCTTAACCCCCCACCCCACCCCCCCAATGCAAACTCATGTTAGGGAGGACCCTTTTCCTAGTAAAAACTACTGTATTTGTTTTCTCAATTTAAAATTTAAATCCCCATTTATATGCCCACTGTTCTACCTTATTGAGGTATCTGCCTATATCTGGTTCTACTTGGGAAAAAACGTCATTAATCATAAGTAAGATTAATGGACTTATTACACTACCTTGTGGGGTCCCATTTCCCACTACAAATTGACTTGATGTTTCGTTTCCTGTTCTTGGATAGTTCTCTCTACCATAAAGTATTTTGTCCAGTTCCCTACACCCATCATCTTTAGCTTTATCAGAAGTCCCTCCTTCCACATCATGTCATTTGTTTTTTCAGTGTCAAAAAATACTGCTATAACTGACTCTCTATTAATCTGTGCTTTTCTTATCTCATTTTCTAGACAAATCATAGGATCCAGGGCTCCTCTTTCATTCCTAAACCCACTGATATTTTGTCATTAATCCTCTCTTTTCTATAAAAATGCATCAATCTTTCAGTAACCATTCTCTCCATGATCTTATAGATATGCGATGTGAGGGCTATTGGTCTATAGTTAGAGGACAAGAGGGAGCCTTCCCTGGCTTCCTTATAGGAATTATTAAAGCCTCCTCCCATACCCTTTTATAAAGAGCCAAAGTTTCCTTAAAGAAGATGTCTCAACATTATGTACCATATTTGGTCTTTCCCTGGGGATGTATTGCCTGGCCTAAGCATAAGACAGTTTTCTCTCTACTCTCATTTTCTGTAGTTCCACTTCCCGTTTCAATGCCTCACTTCCCCTGTAGGCAGCGCTGTGAGCTTCTCCACTGTTGCAACATTTTGGCTGAACTCCCTCTTCACATTTCCCATACTCATGGTTCCCTCTGCACCTTGCACACCTGCCTTGGTCCCTGCACCTTGAAGCAACATGCCCAAACTCTGTGTCTTTCCTAGTTCCGCCCATAATTGATTTCATCCTTTGAGCATTAAATATCATTCCTCCCTTCAGATTACTCTTGATTTCATCAATGCTTAAATTCAGTGGCAATTGGGACTGATGCTAAAAAATGACAAAATTAATATTCATGCCAAATTCAAAAGGTTGGAACATACTACAAGTGATATAGTTGGTAGTTGGAAAGGCTAGTGTATTTATCACTTGTAGCTAATAATATCAACTGCATTTCTGTCAGAAAGGTTAGTGCTCGAAGATAATATCAGCTGTATTTCTGTCAGAAAGGCTAGTGTAGTTGTCACTCATAGCTAGTAATATCAACTGCATATCTGTCAGAATGGCTAGTGCTCGTAGCTAATAATATCAACTGTTTTTCTGTCAGAGAGGCTAGTGGTCATAGCTAATAATATAAACTGTATTTCTGTCAGAAAGGCTGGTGTATTTATCAATGGTAGCTAATATCAACTGTATTTCTGTCAGAAAGGCTGTGGCTTTTTTCACTCATAGCTAATAATATCAACTGTATTTCTGTCAGAAAGGCTAGTGCATTTATCATTGGTAGCTAATAATATCAAGTGTATGGCTAGTGTATTTATTACTCATAGCTAATAATATCAACTGTATTTCTGTAAGAAAGGCTAGTTTTCATAGCTAATAATATCAACTGTTTTTCTGTCAGAAAGGCTAGTGCATTTATCACTTGTAGCTAATAATATCAACTGTATTTCTCTCAGAGAGGCTAGTGCTCGTAGCTAATAATATAAACTGTATTTCTGTCAGAAAGGCTAGTGTATTTATCACTCGTAGCTAATATCATCTGTATTTCTGTCAGAAAGACATATTGTATTTATCACATATAGCTAATAATATCAACTGTATTTCTGTCAGAAAGGCTAGTGTATTTATCTAACCACAGGCCTAACCACTGCACCACATATCTGCAGGTCGCGCACCTGTCACGCCTGTTTAATGAGTTTTAGGAACCCTTGATGCAGCAGAGTGGATCTCCCCTCCATAACCTGGGAGATCAAAATGCTAGAATACCTAATCATTTTAATATACTAACTTTCACCTAATCAACTTGCTCAGCAGATTTATTTTCAAAAAGTATATACATGACCTGTTGTATTCCAAAATGTTTTCAAATCCCCGATGAACCAGAATAAACCTACAGAAACTGGAATTTTATGAAACCTGAACTTTCTGATTGGCCGATTTAATCCTGCAACCTGATTGGCTGATTTAATCCTGCAACCTGATTGGCCGATTTTAAAATGTTTCTTTTTGGTTCCATTTTGTTTTACTTTAATCATTTTAATACTTTTATAATCTATTTTTGCCATTATCCTTCCACAGAAATGTCAGATTCTTAGAGGCAAAGAGCATGAGATGAAAGATGCATCAAAAATTGAAGTAACATTCATTTTTACCACATTTTTACTTTTAAGCTGTTTGTTTACCGTTATACATGGTCTTGTTTTCCCACTTTCAGAATTTTGTTATACAACCGGCTTACTTAGGCTCAATTAAAGTGCCTTAATTACATGCCTCATCTGCATTTTTTTTCCTCTGCCAAGTTTGTTCTCATTAGGCCTGAACAAAAGAATATATTACTTGTTAGCTTACAAGGAGCTCCTTGACGAAGGCAAAGGAGAAGCTGCTTCCTCTTACACTGACGTCACATCACATCACTGACTCCTGCAGACATGAGAAGGGTCAGACAAGCAGCATACAATCTGTGGAGGGTGTTCATCAAGAGGATGAGCACTAATTGAAGGCGATGGTGTGAGGCGCTCCAATAGATTAATGCATTGTCTTGTATTGGCCCTCTTGTTTTGTCTGTTTGCATTTCATTACTTTTGGCCCTCCAGTTTCTTCCAACAGATTATTGATACATGCCCCATTACTATGGAATGGCACGGTCTTGTTTTATGTCTATTCATTCACAGCAGTGTTAATTAAAGAACGACTGATCTGTTGTTATAATGATGTGTTGTAGTAATAAAAAGGTAAATAAAAAATCATTAGGAAAAAAATGGACAATGATAAAACTAAATCTTGTTTGAGAAAAGTTATTTATTTCTAAGAAATGTACAGTATAGAAAATACTCCGTTCCATTCCCAAAATAATCTATGTCAGTCAGATAAGAACTTGTAAACGTCACTTAAAAATGAAGTGTACAGGTCTTTTTTTCAATGCCACCATGCTACTGAGGTAAAAGACAACTGCTTAAAAACAACAAAAACATCAAGAAAAAAAGAAACATACACCACATTTATATTAAAACAAGTCCAAAAATGTACAAAAAAATCTTAAAAGAGCAAATAAATATGATTCACATTTAATCACGTCTAAATGGTTTTCACTAGTGCAGATGGATGACAGCAGAGTAAAAGTGAGAGTTGAATGCACACTTCCGATCATCTGGTGCAGATTCTGCACACCAGAAACAAACACACACACACACACACACACACACACACTACATCTGTACACCATAAGACAGTATCACAACCTCACAGACCTTTAAAATCAACACTGTCCTTCATACATTAGACAGCGCGAGTGAACAGACTACCTCCAAAGTGGCCCTATTAGGCCCACTAATAATTGAGACAATTCCCTATTTTAACAAAATAGCAAGTCTTGTGTGACACATTTAGAAAATTATCTCACAGCTTCTAGCACTTTCCTATTCCATCATCCTTCCTCAAATATTTCCTTGCAATGCCTTAGATACCTATTACTAAGGAACATGGTAAACCAATAATGCTGGCAAACTCTATGCAGTCTATTACAGACCCTAGGCTGGAATACTGCCTACTTTGTCTAGTTTCAACAACCTGTAGGCAGGAAGGCATGCAATCTGTACAACTAAAGAGACCAACTTACAGAGTCCCATTTCAGACATGTGATGTAATATTGTCCATCATACTCCAATGATGACATTTAAAAAAAATGGAGAATGAAAGTGCTGTCCCATTAAAAAGATAGTGTACACTTTCAAGGATTGCTTCTTTCACAGAACATCTGTCAATGTCAAACTGACGGCTGAATAATCACACGTCAGCAGCATCTTGTTGAGACGGTCAGTCACCGCCATCATTTGACACAGCAAGATTTTCTCCCAAGATAACGTATTGTAAGGCCATTACACTATCAGTTCTGTAAGCCTAAAAACTAGAAGTGGTGTTAAAATCATCAGCTGGTCATAAACTGTTGACCCACAGGGGTCTGGCAGAGCAGGAGAGGAAGTGGAGGGACTATAGATGCCATGGACTGGCTAGATGAGGTAGATTGTGATCTTAACTGGGAGAACTGGTCTGACAACAGATCAACAGGAATGTGGGATAACTCAAATTTGATCCATCTCCCTTCTAATCAACATTGATATAAAATGAAAAAGGACAGGGGTTGGGGGAAAATAAAAAGTTCAGTAGGTTGGAAATATTGTTAAGAATACAGACCCTTAAAAGTTAATTTCTGAGGTGGATTTGCCACAGTTGCAGTCCCATTTTCCTTACGCTGCTCCTCCTTCAAACAATGCAGAAAAATACCCGTATATAGAAACTGTACACCCTGAGGATACGTTTAGTATTGACATACGGAAGAGAGGAAGCAAGGAAAGAAGCAACCATGCAAAGGGCAGGGCCATGAATGAACAAAGAGCTAAAGCTAAAAACTTAGGTGGAATGCAACAAATGCCACACTTAAAAAAAAAATAAAAAAAACAACAGCAGGATTTGATGTGTATGTGTTTGTTCCATGTATGTGCATATACCAGCTAGGAGGACATGTCACCGTCTTAGAATTTTAGAATTCCCTCATCTGGAGAGGTAAGGATATATTTTCATACATATATGTGTTTGACTAAAAATAAAGAGTATCCAAGGCCACTCAATTCCAGGATGTCTAGACTAACAAAATCCATAGTGCATAACAGAGAGTTAGATACAAATTGCGCCACCTTTGCCATCCTCTCTGCTAGTCAAAGACATTCTTAACAATGAAGGCCGCTTTGAAAGATGCATATACTGAGTGTTAACTCCAGAACTAGAGAAACACTGTTAGATTTGGGGTGGAAATGGACAGGCCTTTTTCAGGACGGTTTACGCTTCAGACAAATGATCAGTGTTTGTGTCCTTTCACATGTATCTAATCATGCTGCGCACACCTTATCGTCTACACATTTACTCATACATTCACAAAGAAAACCAAGGCAACCAAGGCAAGGGGCCTGTGAGTTGACTGGGTTAGGGTGACAGTCTCATAGTACCTCCTTTTCTACACCTGAGATTAAAAGATATGGTTGGAACAGGAAATAGCAGTAAAACAACAGTCCCTCTCGTCTTCGTCACAGTCCTCCCTCAGTTCGGTCAGTAGATTAACAGCTCCATCAAGCACTACAGTCAATGGACAAGATAGGCAGGCTGTGTTCAGTGGCCTTGAATCCATTCATATTTCGATTGTTCAGAGAGGACAGGGCTGTCCAGTGGTCTTGAAGGCAGTGCCCCCTGTATTTGGCAGGTTGGCCTAGTGGTTAAGGATCCTCGTTCAAACGCTCATTTTGGGAAGCAACTATTCTGGTGAAGTGTCCTTGAGCAAGCCAGTGAATCCCTGCCAGTTCCACAGAGCTGTTCTGTAACTGACACTGTGCTCTGAGCTCTTGGTGAAAAAGGGCAAGTGAAAAGAGAATTATTCTCCAGGGCTCAATAACAGTTCACATTATTATGATCTTAGTAATACCAGCGGCCTCGTTGGATCTTCAAGTCCAGTGATGGGCAAAACAGAGCCAAAAGTTTTTGTCTAGTGTAAAGAAATCAGTGAGAGATCAAAGGGAGGAGGGAGCAAAGTGTCCCTTCTACAGTCTCTGTTAGGCCAGTCAGCATGCCCACGTATTCTTCCTTTTGTCTCACGGCTTTGTCCACATGTTCTTTGATAATAACATGCCTGAAAGGAGAAGAACAGTTAGTTAAACATCTACAATTTTAGCACATTTAGGACCGACACACAACACGAACGTGGCTTGACTGCGTCATGGTATCACTACTGTATTTTGGTCCCTTCAGAGATGCATGAATGCCTTTTGGCAGCATGTTCATGTTCTTGGGAATAGATACTTAAAGCACCGTAAGGAAATATGTACGGAAAGATAATGAAATAGAAAATTGCTAGAAGCTGTGAAACACAGTTTTTCATAACGCATAGTATCATAAGTTATTTTTGCTCACTCTGATATGGTCCTTGTCACACTCCTTGTTTACTGCTCGGGCCGCCTGGAGCAGCCATCATCTGTTGCCTGTGACCACAAAACAAAAAATACAATGAATGTTGTTAACCAACTTTTCACCTTCAAGGTCAGGAGCTTCGTAAAGGCTGTGTTACTGTTGTCAAATTTGATAAGAAATGCCAGTTTACTCACTTTGACTCTGCAAAGAACTATTTTCATTATTACTTAACATGAGTTATAATGAGAGCCCAAGGTGAATCTTCAAATTGTTTGCTTTGTCTGACTAACAGTCTAAAACCAAAGATATTCCATATGGTACAATAGAGAAAATAGGCAAATCATTGCATTTAAGAAGCTGTAAATGTTTGGCATTTTTGCTTGATAAATGACATAAATGAATTCATAGGATATCACAATTGCTGTTGATTGAGCTTCTGTCAATCAACTAATCAATAAATCATATCAACACTACATGGGTTGAAGAAGAAACCAATCACATGACAACTGCAGGTCACAGTGTATTAGGATACACGAGGCAGCGCAAAAAGTTTGACACGTGGGGCTAGCCAAACTTGAACTAAATTCTGTGCTTTTTTGGACACTGGACTTGAGCCTAACTTTCACTACAAAGTCCTGATTCCCTTTACATTCAAAGAAACAAATACTAGTGTAAATTTTTGTCAGTTTGATTGATAAGTATTTTGACGGTGAAACGACAAAAGTGTATAAAAAGTAAAAAGCTCAAATAGAAAAATTCTGACTAACTACAAACTACACAAGTCTGGATTAATCATTTTACCCTGGGTGTAGGAAGTGTTCTGGTACCAGGCCTCTCTGCTGAATCATCATGCCTGGAAGTGCCCCGCAGGCCGAGGGTGTCTGTACATGGCCATGCGTGTCTGACCCGGGGAGTAGGGTAGCTGCTGGGGCCGCTGCAGAGCCTCCATCAGGTGTGGGTGAGGTCTTTGGGCAGCATAGCGTCCTGGATCTGGGTATGGCTGGCCAGGGTAAGGGACTGTGTTGCCGTCACCACGGGCCTGAGACATCATGTGGGGTGGAGGAATGCCGCCTTGCTGCATTCCAGGGTGCACGGCACGAGGGTCATACATGAAGCCAGACACCACGTGTGCGGCAGAGGCAGAAGGGTGTTGTCGTTGAGGTGGCTGGGCGCTACGGCGGCGGGCAGCAGCATTATGGCTGTCGAGGTCCAGGATTTCTTTAGGGCTTTCAGGTCGTTCAGAGCTCTCTGTGTGAGCCAGCTTTGCTGGGCTGCCTCCATTGGCCTGCTCCCTGCTTTCACACTTCCCCTCCTCTGGGCGTCCAGGGTGTGGCCCTACTTCAGGCACAGGGCCAGGGGACACCAAACTAGCACCACTGGAGCCCTCAGAGCCCAGTGGTGACACACTGCTCTCCTTCAAATGACCGTTGCCTCTGGCACTAGCTCCAGGTAGGTAGGCATTGGGCGGCATCGGTTGGCGAGGCTGATAATGCGACCGTTGCCACTCCTCCGGAGGATAACTCCCTCTACTGTTAGCCTGGTTATGGGCCTGAGCTTGGGGATGGGGTTGGGGGTAGTAGTGTTGCTGCTGGTACTGATGAGGTGGGTACATGTTGGGATGGGCCTGAGGGTGCTGTTGGCCTGGCATGTGATAGGAGTAGGCAGTCCCTCCTTGCTGGTGGTAGGTGGGGTGGTTAGCAGGATTGTGGTGGGGGTTAATAGAATGGTTGTGATAAGGGTGGTGAGTAGACGGAGGCATGGGCCTCATGTTTGTCTGGCTGTAGTGTGGATGTGGATGGTTCCCCATGCCATATGGACCCATGGCTCCATTTGCCTGGCCTTGGGAGTGTGGAGGTATGGCTGGATTGAGAGCAGGAGCTGGCCCTCTCTGAGCCTGCATACCTGGGTTATTACCCACCAGCAGGGTTTGATGGTGATTGGGGCTAAAAGCCTGGTGTTTATAAATACCATTTGGAGTCCCAGATTTCATCATGGTGTGCTGTGGAGGAACGGCAGGGCCTTCTGCGCTCGGTCTACTTGTAGGCTCACTAGGTCTTTGATCTCCATGGTCTGCTGGGCTAGGCTGGGAGGGTAATAGTGGGGTAGGATGACTGGGTGGCAAAGAGGTGAGGGGGGCTGGCTGCGGGGGTCCGGGCTGGGCTCCTTGTGTGGCACTCTGTGGCATCCCATGCATGGGGCTGTTCTGTGTAAGAGGTTGTGGAGAGATGTTTTGGGGGACATGATGCGGAGGTAGCAGCAGAGAATTGTGTTGCTGTGTGTTCGGGGTCATCTGCTGGGGAGAGCCCTGAGGGTGGCATTGAGGAGGGGTACTCTGGGATGCCTGAGGTTGCTGCTGTTTTTGGACATTCTGCTGGTGTTCACTTTGCTGATGTGCATTCTGTACGCGTGGCAAGTTGTTCTCTGACATTTGCCGAGTGGAAGGAGGAGATGCTGCAACATTAGGTGGCGGTATGTTCTGGCGAAGAAGTCCGGGGCTCTGAGCTTTTTGCTGTGGACTGTTCTGTGGGTTGGGTGGAGTGGGATCATTGGAGCCATTGTTACTTGTGTTGAGATGGGAAGAAACAGTAGTGGCACTAATGTGTTGAATGGGACGGTGGCTGGTAGATTGTCTCTGGCCATCTGCCTCCTGCTTGTGGCTCTGTGGGAGCCCTGGTCCGGACGGATTCTCCTGTGATCTGCCCGAGTTAGGGGCTGGGGGGCTCTGCATTCCCTCTGCTGGCCCAGTGTGGTGTCCTGTGGGGCTAGGGACGGACGGGTGCTCTTGGTTAATTGAAACAGTGTTTTTGTGTGATGAAGCTTTATCGGAAATGTTGTTGGCAGCCATCTTGTTCTCTGATGTTGTGTCTGTTAACATACAGAATAATGAAAGGAAAGTTAGCATGAAAAGACTAATGGAAGGGAGGTTAGCATTGACGATTGAGTAACTATTGCAACCCTGTTGTTGAGTAACAAGAACATGGTTTTGAGTAAATACTACTGCATTATGCTGTGCACTGTGTCAAAGAATATAAAAAAAGATCAAATAGATAAGGCAACAACCAAAGTTTTTGTCATTTTATACTATTTATACAAACCAATACAACACTAGCAAATTAAATGTCCTGTTCCATTCCTTTAAACTACACACACATTTGTAAGCTTGCTAGTGAGGCTTAACTGATGACATGCCATCTCTTTTGTACCCTCAAAGCAACCAGCGAGAAATTTCACTAAACTAATGAATATTCAATTTGCCACTTACTGTGAAAAATAATTAAAATCAAATTGCAAAAAGCACTTGACACAGTTGAAGGGCAAGGATGGGGGCTGTGCTGACTGACAAACTGAGACACTACAGTCTAGAAAGAACATTTCTGTAGAAAAAGGTTAGACTGTGCTTAGGTTCCTTCGTGCAGAATACAGACAGCTGGTGAAATACTGAGAGAGAAGGTCAGGTCTACCTTTGGGCTGCATGTCTGTCTGTTGGGAAGGCTGGCTGTCTGGCCCATTGTCTCTAGCAGGACGCAGCAGCTGAACCTCAGGGGCAGGGGGAGGCTGCTGAGAGGGGTGAGCTGGGATGCTGCCAATTCCTGATGGGGGCCCAGGCTGCTGAAAGTTGCCCATGTGCTGATGAGGGGCACCAGCAGGGGGTCCAGAAGAGGCTGACAGCTGCTGCAGGGCCAGCATCTCTGGGCTTTCCAGCATGGAAGCCAAGCGTGTCCTGCCAGAGGAGTCTGGGTGGGAAACAGGGAGACGTGAGGACATGGCCCCTGGAGAGCTGACCGCTGCAGATATTTGATACTGGGCATTGGGTGGGGGGTGGGGGTATCCAGCAGCTTCTGGCCATGGTTTATGCCCCACTGGTGGGGGGACTCCACCGTAGCTAAAGTTGTGCTGGTTCACCATGTGGGGATCTTGCATGCGCATCCCATTGGGTCTATCCTGGTGATTCATACCAGTCCACATGTTGGATAGGCCCATACCAGGAGGCCTCAAGCCTGGGTAGTTGTGCTGAGGTGGTCCTTCTGGTCCTGAGAATCTGTTGCCCATGGGGTGCATGTTGTGGCCCTCTGGACGGTGGTGGGATGGGTACATGCTGGCTTCAGGAGGAGGCCCAGATTGGAGGGCCACGGCACGTGGGCCCAGAGACGGGCCATGAGTCGGACCCATGTAGGGGTGCTGCTGCTGGTGTGGAGGCTGCTGCTGGTTAGGATCTGGGCCCATTGGATACCTAGTACCCATGTGATGTCCTTCAACCATGCGATGCTTAGAAAAAAAGAACGAAAATCAAGTTAGGTGTTTTGATCAGTATACCATCAAAACACCACTGCATCAGTCTGTTTTACCAACATCAAGATACAAATCTGACAGGCCAAATTTCAGTAGACCACACACACAATAAGGTGGTCCTTAAACATTGTTGTAATTACATTTAGAAAGGTGTATATGAGTCTGTATACCTGCATGTTAAAGTTGTGGGGCAAGCGGTTCAAACTGGGGTCTCCATGCCTGGGAATGTGAGCTGCGTAAGCAAAGCGGGGATCCATGGCCATTCTTTGGGCATACATGTGTGGACCGTGAGGACCAAGGGGACCAGGTGGACGACGGAGCTGGTAAGATAATAGAGAGAATTCACTATTGAGGTTTCTCCTACATTTCAGACAAAAATCATGAGACCCCCCCCCCCAAAAAAAAAAAAAAAAAAGATTAAGGTGTTCATACAACTAGTTAAAATATTGTGAGTGACAAATTAGGTACATAGGTTTTTAGAAATGTAGAGGAACTGTGGATACCTGTTGCCCAGGGTGGTACATGCCCCTGATGTCTCTTTCATGGACGTGCTGCTGACTTGGAGGCAGCCTGTGGGGGTGAGGGGGGCCATTGGCCCAGTGATGGGGAGGAGGTGGTCGTGTTGGTTTGCTGTCCTCTTCCTCTGAGAGTGTGCTGCCCTTGCCCCCCTGAGAGTTTCGCTTACGTTGGACTTGCTCAGTGGCCTTGATCAGACTTTCAGGTCCCAAATATTTACTGCCACGATTGCGCTTTTTGTCCTTGCGCTCCTTGTCTTCACTATTGATGTGGAATTCCTCGTCTGTGTCGCCATCCTCTGATGGAAAGTGTTTTAATAAGGCCCGGCTAAAACACCGTTCTAGAGACTCCGCCATGATAGTGTACTCTGGGGAAAGGCAGACATGAACATCAGTTATGCTCATATAATAAAACACACAAAAGTTCTTACACACAACCCCATCTTAATCTGCACCACATACCTGTGGCACATCCACTCAAATAATAGCTTTTTATCTCCATGCTGCAAGTCACTCCCTCCCTTTCACATACACACTCCCACAAACTATACACCTCACTCCATCTCTCAGTCATTCCCTTACACTCAAACCAATATGGAAGCCATGTACCCATAGACACACACTTGTTCCTCTGTTCTCAGCCCAGCGCTGGCCGACTGACCAGGTCAGAGGGCGTAGGTTGACCCCTGCTCCTCCAACCCCTTCCTCCTCCTTCTCCTGCTCCACCCTAGGCTCCCTTACCACTCTCCTCCCCCCTGTCCCTGGGGAGAGTATTCAGTTGGATGGATGGCTCCAGACAGGGGGCTTAGGGGCTGGAATGTTTCTCTGGCACTGCAGGGCTCAGATCCCCCTGAGCACTGGAGCACAGCTCAATCACTCCTCATTAATCACTGTCAAGGCTGCCCTGGCCCCGGCCCCAACACAGCACTAAGTCCGGCCCCCTTTCTTTTGCTCTCTCTCCCACTCTCACCCCGTGACTCTCACCCCAAAACTTCATATATGCACTTGTTTCTCACAACATACACCAACTGGATTGGATTTTGATGTATTGGTCTGACACTGAGGCCAGGTTTTTCATGGAGGAAGCAGGATTTTGGGGGTGGAGCCAGTTTGTGTTTGTGCAACTGTGCTCATTTACCACTGTCTTCTCCATTGTACTCAACGCAGTTTTCAAACATGAGCTTCACGTCGGCAGCAAACTCCTCCTTAGCAACGTACTCCCCATCATTGAGCTTCTTTTCAATGGTGGACAGGTCCATGGGAGTCTGAGGGGATCGGAAGAACAATAAAATTAACACAATTAAAAACCTTGAGTAATACAATATGATGTAAACCACACACATACAAACACAATATCCCACAAACACCATTAACTACTACTGCATGCTAGCTATTATTGTCTTTAGTACCTTGATGATCTCATGGTAATTGGGTGCATAGGAGTCATCCACAGGCTCCAAGAAAGGCCAAGCATCTTTATGAGCTTTCAAGGCCTCAAGCACTGTAGAAGAGAGATTAGAGCAGATCAGACATTAGAGCAAATGTTAATGTAGATTGAGACAAAGCAACAGCCTTGAGTCACCGCTCAGTAAGCATACCTTTGTATAGTGCAGTGTAGTCGTCATCAATTTCATAGCTGAAATGTCAAACAAACATGTTACAAATGATCAATCTTGAGTCATTCAAGCAGAAAGGTGAAATATGAAGTCCAATGTTCAAAGCCTCTCACAATTCTTTATTCTTGCGTGTTCTGTGGACAGGAGAGGACGGCTCCAGATTCAGGAGTTCAGGAGGCAGGTCTTTTCCTTGAGACAGCAACCAGGCCCTTTCCTCTCGCATCTTCCGCCTCTTTGCTCGCTCTGAGAGGGAAGGGTGAACACGGGGGCAATTAGAGGCACAAACAATAAAAAAACACCAGTCTCAGGAGGCTGCTGCTTTTTCATGCTCTTGAGTTACAGTTTAAATTGCGCTTGCTGCCCATTGAGGCTGTCAGGAGAGTCAATGAAAACCAGGCATTGGCCATCAGAGACAGCTCAGATAAGTAGAAAGAGGACGATTCGTCAGCCATCTTTTCTTAGACCCAGTTGATCAAAAGAGCAGAACAGAGCCGAGAGAGTGCATATGTATCGCTGCTTTATCTTTAACATGAGAGGCCTGCCAGCCCCCCTGCTGGGAGGATTAAAGAGGTTTGAGGGAGGATTCCACATATGCAATCCACACAGAGAGCAAGCCAGGTCCTGCTGTTCATCTATAATACATTAATGAGGCTCCTCCACTGAAGCACAATCAGCAGTTCATTAACCCTTGACAGATGACATCAGAGGGAGGGAGAAAAAGAGACGTGATCCTGTGATTAAAGGCTCTGAACATTCCCTCTCACAGTCTCTGTGTACTATACATAAAATCACAGGGCTTCGGGTGCTGCTATGCTACTGCAGATTTTTGATGCGTTAAGAGCCAAACCACAGCAATGGAGATGTGAAAGTCTGTGCGTGGGGTGCCCTTCACAATCCATTATGCCCCCGATCCCTGAGTTAGAGGAAGAGCAGAAGAAGAGCCCCCTACCTGCTTCGGACAGGTTGCTGATGAAAGAATGTAAAATTATTGCTGCTCCTTGATATCTGACTTTTGGCACAAAGCTTCATTTTTATTTTGTAATCTTTCTGCATATACTAGCAGATTTATAAATATGTGCGCTTGCTGCAGTACTGCAGGGATATTATTTACATCTGAAAATAAGGGTACTTTTTGCAGAAACGGAAGCTGTACATCTTTCCATTTGTGTTCCATCCATCTTACCCTCCACAGCTTTGATCTTCTCCATCTTTTCTCTCTGTTGTTCTTCCTGCAGAAGCCTTTCCTCTTCTCGGCGCTGCTCGGCCAGCAGGACCTGCCTGTCCAGCTCTTCATCTTTCTTCTTCTCCTCCTCTGCTATGGCCTTCAGATTGTCCTGAATACATACACATAAGCCCATTAGTCTACTCTGGACTCATGGAAGGACAGCTTGTAATGAATATGTGGAAGCTGAAAGTTGGATATCTCTGACTATATCAATCTTGTGCATACAACACCGGGAATAATGTACAGAAGCAACCTAGACAACTTGTTACCCCAAACACCTAACTGAACCATCGAGTGTTGTTAAATACATAAAACACTACAGATTATGTCTGCAAATTGGACATTTTATGATTGATATGATTTTCTTAGTGTCTTTTCAGAAACGTAGCTATAGCGGTAGTACACCTGCAGTCTCCAATACTATCAAAAAACACACACACACACACACACACACACACACACACACACACACACACACACACACACCTCCTCATCTTGGTTAATGTGTTTTTCAGAGAACCGTTGTGATGTGCGAACTGGGGTTGGGTCCAGTAGCTTCTGTTTCTGCTCCCGCTCCTGAAGAAAAAAAGAAGAAAGGTGAAGTTCAGCTTTGCTCCTTATAGCCGTTAAAAGCAAATGTAAACAAAAGGGCACCTCTTATTACTCCCAAACCAAGTAGCAGTAGATGACAACTAAAGTTAGATGTTTTTTTCTGTTAAAGATAATTACATTTTTAAATTATTCTTTTTTTTTTAACCTACAATTCCAAATGTTATTTACATTTCTGAATTCCATATGTGGATATGCCTGTAATTCATACAGTCAACAAATTACTGATTGAGTCTTCAAGACAGAAAGATAGACAACCACACACAAGCCAACACACTGACAGGCCCTGGGGAGGTGTGGAGGAGCAGTGAGTATTGAGAGGTCACTGGCTCTGCTCTCCCCTCCCCCCAAGTCACCCTCTCTCTTCTGCTGCCTGCATTCCCCCACCTCTCCCTGGGAGTGACAGCCAAGCGTAGTCAATAAATAAATAAATAAATAAATAAATAAAACCTTGTGTGGCCCCAATGACTCTACTAATCATATGTAACGATTAAAGAAACAGAGAAGGTAGTGTAAAGGCATTCTGTCCAGTTTAACAAATGCACTACACAGCGATATGACACCAGACCAATCCTGCAACTTCTGAGCACGATTCTTTTCAATCCTTCAGCATCTAGAAAATACAGTCTGCAATCCGCATTTCACTCCACATCAATGACATATCAGTGATCCAGATACAGCACACAGTAAAAGGGGGAAACACCATCCAACAGAGAGCTCTAAGCAGATCCCTTGAAAGCCTGTCTATATCAGGGACTGGCCTCTGCATCTCATGTCAGAGTTCATCAGGGAAGACGGACTGTGAATAACTGTCAGCCCGGCGCAGCCAACATCACTGAGAGGTGTCATAAAACAATCACAGGAGGCCTAAAAATGCATTAGCAGCTGTATGAAACCTGTGTATGTGTGCAGGTGAGGAGGAGTAAGAGGAAGGAAGATGTGGGTGGGGGAATGAGAGGCAGAGAAAAGAGGGGAAGAGAGAAGAAAAAAAAGAGACAGATGTTCATGATCTGATCTATAGTGCCCTCCACAACTCTCCTGTCCCTACTCCATCTCTGCCTTGTCTTCATGTGAAGCACTGGCATATCCTGGGGCTCCACACAATTCCTCCCTACATTACCACCAGCACTAAATCCCCCCCCTTCCATCCAACACACACACACACAAGATAGAGTGCCTCTGGTGTCAACACTTAGAGAGGTCGAGAGAATCCTGCAGCACAGCAGAGCTGTCATTCAAGAAGCTCCCATCCTGCCTCAAGGTGAGCTCCCGCCTGCTGTCAGTGCCCCATGAAATGGCTGGTGACAGACAGCAGCCTGAGACGCATGGAGGGAAAGATTCAGGAAGCTACACACACTGTGTATTTGACATGCTTGCATGCACTCACCCACATAAAGACAGATACATTTATGTAAAGTACACATGCTATGCTACGACCACAATTTTGATCATTGTTAAATAGCTGAAGTCGCTTTTCTCTTTTTTATATCATTGTAAATTGAATAGTTTGGGGGATTTTGACTGCTGGTGAAACAAAACCAGCAATTTAAAGACGTTACTTTGTCCTTTATATAAATTAAAGGATTATGGGAGGTTTAAAGCAGTTATAAATATGAATGTCTTTGTATTAATTAGACACCACTCAATAATGGACAGAAAAAAAGATAATATTTTATAGAGCTCAGGTGGAAAGACCAAGTGCTTCCCTTCTGGTTTCCCAAGATGAATTTAAACAGCAAATCAAGGACAGACTCTGTACAGTACCACAGTGAAATGTGGCAATGTGTAATGTACATATAATTAATATGCAGAACATTTTGATCTCCTGCTGTGTGACATCAGTGGAATTTATTTGCATATGTGAAGAACATTAGGGGAATGCACTTCCCTTTAAATGAGTCTGTTCTTTGAGCAAAGTATAATTAATCTTTTTTTTTCTCCACACTGTGATCATGTCTGATAGAGACCATGTAAAGTAGAAAGGTCTTGTTCTGTTTTTACATAAATCTATCTCTTACAGTCTAACGCTCTGTAGTGGAATTTCACGCTTTCAAAAATCAATGCAGATTAAAACACAAGAGCAAACTAACAAACACAAGACGCTCCTCTACCGACCAACCCAAACCAAAAACAACATGTAGTCATACATACGTCTGCCGCTTTCATTACAAAACCACCAGAATGCTTCACTAATATTCTACATTGAGAAAAGCTATAGCTAGAAAGTCCTTTTGAATGCCATATGTTATTATCAATGAAGGACAAAACCACATTCATCTACTGGCCGTTTATGATAAGTGACTGACCGCTCTGCCAGCAGGATTCTTTACTTCACTGCTGACGATGATGGAGAAAGGCTGAGAGGGGTTTCTATAGCAACAGTCAGTGCTGGTTATATATCACAGGAGTGGAAAGAGCCCAACCATCTTTATACAAACAGGTAGGATGAAAACAGGGACCTGCTTTAGTTTTGACTAGCTGTAGCATTTAATGACTGAAATTAATTCCATTGCAAACTATAGAAATAAGTTGGAAGGAAAATTGAGTGGGTAGTGTTGCATTTGACTCATGCTTGCTGTGAACAGGGCAAAAAGTATGTCTATAATCTTCCCCTGAGGTACTTAACACAAACGCCTGGGGCAAACTTCATTACCAAGGTGTGCAGAATTTAAGGGCACGCACAGACTGGCTTTCCTTCATTTCACCTGTCCTGCAGCTGGGCTCAGCTAAAAAGAGTCCAGGATCATGAATAAATCTCCTGGAGGAGGACGGTGATCTCTGTCAGAACATGAAAGCACCTGAATGGAGATTGGGCTCAATCTTTTAAGCTCCATTACTCAATATTTTTTTTATATTAATACTGAATCAAAGGTCTACCTGTAAAGTGAAAGGGGTTGCTTGTAGTGACAAACCCACAGCAAATTAGCACGCAGCATTCTTACATGCTAACACATTAGCCCTTACGTGGTGGTTTGTGACAAACAAACAGATAAAATAAAAACCCTCCAGTGGTCAAATTTGCGAGAATAGGATGCAAAAATTAAATTAGCATTTTTAGATGTTAACACTGGCACATCTACCATGGTTGGACTTGCTGTTAATGAGCTGGTATTTGGTCATATTGCTCTGGATAGTAGCTGACAAACTCTACCCAGAAGACACTGCTGTAATGGGGACTAATAGCAGTAGTGTCTCTTTGGTGTCTGACCTTGTGCTCAATCATGCTGCTGATCTCAGGCAGGAAGTTCTGGCTGATGACACGGTGGAGGTGGCGGTCCTGCGGGGAGGTTTTGTCCTTGATGCTTTCTGCCAGACTGACCCATTGTTCCTCTGTATCACACACAAGGGACCAAGTGCCTCTCTTACGGCCTGGTAGAAGCAAAGACGAGAGACGTTGGCTTATTGATTCAAGGGCAAATATGTAGAGACAATTAAAATCAGTCAAACTGGTAGTCAGAACTTCAATTAAGCACAAATGCACAGATTCCTCGATGTAGTCAACATGAAAATGAAACTGCATATATTCATGAGATCCTCTCACCTGTGCTGGGGCGGAGATCTTCCAGCCCATTTTCTGTCTTCACTTCTGTCACTTCCCTTTCCACCTCACTGGAAGGTAAAAACATTGGAGAGTATTAGATCCAAAACATTCCTACAAAGAACAGAGTGATTAAAACTAGATGAAGATGCAATGGTTCTAATCTAAGAGCAACCATCCCGCACTTTGTGAATGAATTTATGTTTCTGTGACTGGTAGGCTTTTTGGACGTTAGATTAGACTCTTATATATGTACAATTGGAGACATAATGTATATCTCAATAAGAACGGGAGATATATTGTGAAAGTGCTTTCTGCTAATCTTTTAGCTTCCTTTCTTCTAAACTGTACAGTATACAATAGCGAAGGTGACAGGGTACATTTAGGAATACAAAAATTCATAATGCTATTTATATGACTGCTCTACTATATCCATGATCAACATGTTTTTCCCACAGAGACAATTAAAATACAAGGGGTCTACTCTGCACTTGCGGTCACAATAAGGTTGGAGAGTATGTGTTTTTTTTCTAGAACAGCTTTTAGGTTTTCTACATGATTGTACAAACCCTCACTAACATCTATGCACTCAAAGACCACATGGCAAACAGCCAATGGCATCTGCTGTGACAGTTAAACGCATGCTTTGTTTTTATACATAACCAGTACATCTGTGCAACACATGCACAACTACACATGTCAGTATTTCTCTGTAAACTGACAACAAACTGCACCTTAGCTGAGGGTCCTCCAGCTTTTTCTTCTTTGGTGGTCTTCCCCTTTTCTTTTTCTCTGGTAATGTTAGTTCAGTGGTTTCACTGTTGGAAAAACAACATGAAGTAGAAGAGAACTCTTTCAAATTATAGCCTTTTAACAAGGGTAATTAGAAATAGGAAACCTCTATAATTAACCCTTAACAGGCCTGTAAACGAGTGTCAAACTATTGCAATTACACACTTCCCACATGCACTAGTGCCCTGTGGTATTTACCTGAGCTTCTCTGCTTTCCTCTTGACTGGCTCTTCTTTGTACATGCGAGTGCCGTAAAAGTACCAGTAGAGGGCTCCATTTCCGTCCTGCCCCAGCGGTTCCACCCTCAGGCTGTCTGCGTCAAGCCCCTGATGGTGGGGGTGGGGGTGGGGGGTGGTGGAGGAAGTGACATTACATTTATCAAATCATGTGTAGGACTGTGTTTTTTTAAATCATCAATCATTATAGGGTGATGTCATTCAGTCCTTTGAGCCTACACAGCTGTGAATCATACCCAGACATGAAGCGCTTTCACTATCTTACTGAGTGCATTCATAAATTGAATCTGATAAATTATTTAAAAAAAATCTTATCTCATGAGAATAGAGTAAAATATATTAGAGGAAAATTATTAACTGACAGACAGCATGGAGGTAAAACTGTCAGGTTATTATTAGTTGCACCGTAGTTAATGCCAGGATTTACGTTTGCCAATATTAAGCTACTGTGCAAGAGGTTATCTTCATCAGCTGTAATAAAAGCTATATAACTTGTAAATTCAGTTACACCGCTAGCATTCTGTCACAAAAGTAAATGTAAATGAAAACCTTACTGCTCCTCTTCAGGCCACAGTAAAACACTCCCGTAGTGTTATCAAATGAGGTGCTTTCACCTACAAAAACCATCATGTTCTAAAATCTGGATGCAACACACACACACACACACACACACACACACACACACACACACACACACACACACACACACACACACACACACACACACACACACACACACACACACACACACACACACACACACACACACACACACACACACACACACTCCATTAAAACTACTTCTACTGTAAAAGGTAAAAACTAATTAAAGAAGTAGCAGGTTGTTCATGTGCTAACCATAAAGTGTTAATGGGATACAATGCTTAAGGCTAGGTACCGCCATATTTCTGTGGCTGAATTAAATAATATAGCTTCACTGGTGATTTCGCAAAACTGTGAACCCCAGTATCACAGCCCACAACCTCATGTCTATCATTTCAAATCACTTGGGACCAAAAAGAAAACCTCAAAACTGACTGTAATGCACAAAACAATTTTTGAACAAATTGCATACAGGAAAACAAATATGCCCGGATTGCTTGTCCTCGTGGATGCGTACCTTAAGCAGGTCAAAGACATCAGCAGCATCCAGACGGTAGTCGCACAGCCGGTGCAGCAGTTCCACCTGAGTGCGAGGAGGGAGATTCTCAAAGGGGCCCTCTCGGAGTGGGTTGGGCTTCCCTTCCTCCAGTTCCCACCGGTAGCTGATGATGTCATCCAGGTAACTGCTAAATGCCTGGGGGCTAAAGGGCAGAGCGACGAAACAGAGAGTGAGAGAGGCAGCTGCTGTATGTTTCTCAAGACCACATAAATGCACAAACTTTCAACAGAATGAAAACATTTTCAACACCAGAAAAAATCTCTTAAAATACAAATATTGACAGGTTATTTGGGAATACATGGCAGCAGAGCAAATTCATTAGAAATATTTAAAAAACCTTTGCACTCGCTCAGCCTTAACACTAGCACTATACCCATTATAGGAACCAGCAAGTGACATTCTTGTGGCCGATGTATCATTATGTTATCACAATTATCTTTTGTTGTTGTGGTGGTCGTCTCACGGTCATTGTGTGTGTCAGTGTCTATTCTACTCTTTTGTTTTTGCAGAATCTGCACAATTAGCCATTCTCTTTTATTCCCGCCACCTAAGATCTTCCATTTCTTTCCTAGTATGGAAAGTTGTGATGGAGTAGTTCCTTCATGTCTGTGAGGATCTCAGGTCGGTGGTGCTGAGCTGATAAGGCCAGACTATGTGGGTTAGGTACATCTCTTTGTCTTTCCTACGTGTAACTTGTGGTTTATTGTGCGCTGTTATTGTAATGGTTATTTCCTCGGTTTGTTTTATAACTGATTTTATTTTGTTAGATTAAGGTGGACTCATTCACTCTAAAGTCATATGAAACATGCTTGTTAGGCTCTATAAATAAAGCTGATTACAATAGTACTTTAGTTCCCAAGAAAGGTTAATGATTAGTTAAACCCCTGAAATTTTGGATTCATTAATCTGACTGTTGTGACTTGTTACACATTTTTACTAGACCATGAAGTTATAAAGAACATAATTATATACAAATTAAGATGTTTACAAACTCTGATATGATGCTTATTATAACAAATAATACAAAACAAACCAGACAGAAGAGGTTTTTGGTCCATTGAGATCTGTCAGTATGGATAAACGCAACCAATTCAATTGCAAATGTTGTGTGAACATTGTAAAGCCAACACACCATGTTTCAATATCAACTAGCGTCCTTTTGTAATGCATAGCTAAGGAAACAAACAAAGTTCAAACTACCATAGTGGCTGGTGAGGCGGAGGAGGTGGGGCTGAAGAAGAAAAAGGCTTGTTTCTTTGAATGGCAGTGGGGTTGTATCTCTGCTTTGAGTGGGAGCTGGTAAATAAATGTTGGTTCCGGTTCAGGTCTGGCCGATTAATCTGTACCTCTCAGATCCAGCTCAGATGAACAGAACAAGGGCTTGGGGCAGGGGTAAGCATCTTTGCAATGGCACAGAGAAAGAGGGACAGAAAAAAAAATGGCTTATCTTGAAAGAGCAGTGTGCACTTTTCACACAGCTGCAGGCTCCCCCCCCTCCTCACTACCCCATCTCTCTCCTAGTTTCTGTCCCTCGTTCTCGCCAACATCCTCCCTCCCTCCTTTCCCCCGCTCCGGCAGAGCGTTTAACACGTGCGGATGAAAAGGGCAGCCCTGTGAAAGGCCAGTGCTGAGCAG
This sequence comes from Macquaria ambigua, assembly GCA_008360985.2. Classification (NCBI taxonomy): domain Eukaryota; kingdom Metazoa; phylum Chordata; class Actinopteri; order Centrarchiformes; family Percichthyidae; genus Macquaria; species Macquaria ambigua. The sequence continues at coordinate 216,109 of VMKM01000878.1, forward strand.
CCACCCCAGGATGCCAGTGCCTGTCCAGTCCAATAAAGCAGGTTGTCCTCCTGTTACCGGTTGCCTGGGTGGAAAAACTGGATCACTCCTGCCTCCCTGCTTATCGGTTCACTGGTACCACTATGCTACTTTCTAATGATGGGCTAGAGCAGGAGGTGTATGAAGGGGGAAGCCCCGTGAGAGATTAAACATATCTGGGGATTTGAATAACAACCTCTGCTACATACTCACTTTCTCCCATCATTTGATCACGGGGGAGAGAAAGGTTTCAGTGGCTATGCTGTTTTCATATATCATGGTAGTAGTAGTAGTAGTAGAGCATGACTTCACCACAGACCTTCTGTCACCACATGGTGAGTAAATTCTGACTCCTCGGCAAGTCACTGTGCTAGTGACTCAGACTTCCTATAAAGGTTCCTGGGTGCTATGACTAATCTGAAGTAGATGGAAATACTGGCTTTATTTTGACAACTAAAAATCAAACTGGGAAAAAAAACGTTCATGGTAAAAAATGTTTCTTTTAGTGGATAAGAATTAATGTGGGTGTCGCAGTGGGTGCCCCCTAGGTCTGTAAAACCTGATTCAACAATACAAGTCAGTGCAGGCCTGGTTTACAATTGATTGAAGCACATTAAAACAGTACAATGCAGGTCATCTTGTACCATATTCACTTGCTCAAATCCTCCTTTAGAATGCACGGTAACTAATAAACTTCCTAGCCAAATTCATTCTTTTATGAAAGCACTCTAACAAAGCCAAACACTGCCTTTCAGCTGTTTTATGATAGTGATGACATTGAAAACTATTAAGTACCTAAAGCTAGCTTTGAATTTCTTGTCAGATTCAGAACCTTGCATACTTATTATTTCAAATATTTTAAATTAGATTGAAATTCAGATGTTCCAAATTTAAACTATTTTAAAGCTATTGGAGAGAACACACAATGCATCTTTTAGCTTACTTACTGACGATATGCACCAGGAATTATGGCCCATGAGCCACTATATTTCCTGACCGTCACCCCAAAACTCAGGTATGTATAGATTGAATTATGAACTTTGTGTACCTCTATAAGACTAGACTTCAATGTATTTGCAACTGGCCAACTGTCATATTTGCATTTTTTAACTATCTGCACTTGTTTCCAGTTTACTACAACAGTTTACTGTGGATGCCATTAAACAAGAAGACCTTTGCCGATACACCAGATTCTTTTTTTGTCATTCTATAATACTTACGTGATGTCATTGCGCTGGTAGCATCCCTGCAACAGGCAAGCAACGAGGTCCCCGAGGAAGCCCAAGTCCTGCTCTGACAGGGCTTTCTCCAGCTCCTGGACACACACAGCAAAGGAGACAGTAGGGTCAATGCACCATGCAAAGAACTCATCTTACTTAGCAGACCAGAGATATCGGTACAAAAGAATAAGACATTATATTAGTGAGCCTGTTTGACAGTGTTGGTATCAGTGTAAGGTAAGCTGGCAGAGGTAGACAGCTGGAGGGATGGATGGAATTTGCAAGCTGTCTGCTTTGGGCTTCTTGCTTTGCCAGTGGTTGTTTGGCTGGAGCCGGGGGTTCAAGTTCAGCCGTGACCCCTCTCCTGCCTGGCATTGTGTTTCAGCCATTGAGGTTTTATGAAGCAGCAGTAACCGGCAGAGCAAACTCTAAAAGACCTGAAAGCACCAAGGAGAGATGGCAGGCAGCAGGGGCCTAGAGCTGCAACACAGCCATGTGCCCCTTCCTCTCCTCGGCTGACCAATCAAGACACAGCACCCCACACGGCTTCCCAGCATGCACTGCTCTCTCCAACGATACCCAAAGGCTCTGGAGTAGAACAGGAGGGGGGGGAGAGAGAGAGAGAGAGAGAGAGAGAGAGAGAGAGAGAGAGAGAGAGAGAGAGAGAGAGAGAGAGAGAGAGAGAGAGAGA